>WNWK01012725.1:0-58362 GCA_009830355.1 Cherax destructor | reverse complement strand
CCAGGAATAAATCCGGGAATCAGGTGTTTTCTTAGGAAATGAGAGAGGACTGTCTTCTATGAAAACCCGCGATGACTGACTGAGGTGAAGCCGGTGGCCACATCATTGGGTACGATGACGTGGTAGGCGGGAATTCCTGACCTTTTAACGAGCGGGTGGGTCGTTAGCTATACATCATATAAAACCCTACCTAGACATATAAATTTTTTCAATATAACACTTGTGTGTCTGGCCAGGGACGCAACAGTTCCCCACTGCCTGAGACGGGCGGCAAGGCATCCTGTGTAGAGTTTGTAGATAGTCCTGCATAGGGCGACTCGTCTCCAGTTGGCGATATCATTCAGGTCTCCACTCTTGGGTATGAGTATTGTGTGGGATGATTTCCAATCGTGGGGGATGCGGCCCATTCGCAGGCAGATCTTAAAGATGACAGCGAGTACTCTGCACCCGGGTCGGTCGCCAGTTCCGGTATGTGTTTCCCGGTCGTCAACTGGGGCGGTATTTTCTGCTTTGGCGAGCTGCAGCTGTAGTATCTCCTCGGAAAGGGGGCGGGAATTGCATCCACCCATGCTCGGTTGGCAGATAGTTCTTCGTAGTCCCTTTGCCCCTGTTGGAAGTGTTCCTCCATCTTTCCTTCGATGGAGCAACAGGTTCCCCCTCCTTTATCAGGCGCACTGCCTATGCCTGTTGATCCTGTGTAGGCGTTGTATCACTTTGCAGTCATTAACGTCCATTGGTCCTCGACCTGGGGGAGGCTGATTTGGGCATATAATGATGGAGTTGGCGTGCCACTTTCGGTCACCCCCATGTCAGTTCCATGAACCTTTCCCAGTCAGGCTGTTGTAGGACGTCAAACAATGGTTCGAGGATAGGCTAAAAAAGCCAGTCTTCATCTTCATCTTGGGTGGGTCTTCTCTTGCTGGCGTCTTCGTGATCCCTCCTGGAAGCTGGGACTGGTCATGATGTTGAGATGACTCATCTTTGCTCCGAGTTCAGGCGCAAGATCCTGAGTCCAATCCCTTCTTGCCTCAGCGTTGTCCTCTCCTGAAGGCTGCGGCTGGTCAATGGGCGCAGGGAAGGCGACGGCAGCAGGACTCATGGGCGCAGGGAGGCGGCTGTGGCAGCAGGACTCATCTCTGGGGAGGACCCCTGTTCTTTATGTTGGTCTGGGCTTCATTGCATAACCTTCTTTTCCAGCATCCCTTGGAATGAACAGTCAGGTTTCATCAAGGAAGGGTACCCAATTTCTTGGATAAAAAGTGCTTCCCGCATCAAGGTACTTCACTCTTGTACACCACTACGAAGACAATTCCCCGAGTGATACTTACTGTAAGATTGTGGTTTGGTAAGTGAAGAGAGCGCACGTCCTCCCTCCACCAAGATCTGCTGGACCACGGCGTTGTACATGCCATTCTAAGCCAAAGGCCAATTAATTAATATATGAACTTTTTTCCCGAGGAAGTGGAACGATCCCAGAGGTACTGCAATACCTGGCCGATCCACGGAAAAGGTGAAGCAAGCCCCTAAGCACTTCATGCCCCTGATCCAAAAATCAGTTAAATATCGAAGATCCCCCATGGGGATCGTATCAGATATTAAGCTGATAAGAACGAAATTTTTTTTCGAAAAATGTTACAATGGGTCTTACAAAATGGTCATTATCTGGCTATTTTATACAATGCAATTAGCTAACAAGGTAATACATGAGAAATATTTGTCCTAAGCATCAAGTTACAAGTTTCTTGGTGCTACAAGTTAAAATTTATTGATATTGCTGGCATCTGTCATATGTTCAACATATACATTTCTCGACCATTTGACTGTGTCGCTGACACAATCTTCTGAAGAGCTGGATAAACCATCGTGTGGAAGTCTCTTCATCAACTTGCGTTCCTCGGGTCGTAGCTCCCCAGCGATCCGACGACAAGGAACCTCCACAGTCACTCGGCGATAGTTTCCCTCATCTCGGCTGCAAGTGGTGCATATTTCTCCTTTCTCTTGCATCCTCTTCAAATGCTTCAGAAACATTTAGAAAGAGGCCTTCATCAATGATTAGTGCTTCACCGTCTTTCACAATAATATGGTCAGGTCTTTGTTTCCCCGTGTTGGCGACTTGTTGATTCTCAGTTCAATCCTCCCAAACCCCGACCCCGGACTGCTGTCTTGATCTGGTCCACTAGAGCATTGTGTCTGCGTCTTATTGCATCAGTGTCTCTCCAGCAGTGGTTCAGGACGTGTGGCAACGTCTTGATGCCTCTATCACCAGCATCGACGGTCTCCTTGTGCAATGTGGCGTGCACCGTTGAGTGGCAGCAAGTTGAGTCTTGCACGGTGAATGAACCTCCCGTCGGCAGTTTAGTTTGATATCTTTATTATGCCCCATACCCATCCTGTGGGCGGTAGTCAAAAGATTACAGAGGTACATAATGGGTCCAGGGACTGGACCTCAAAGTTTGATAGCTGAGCAAGTTACAAGGTAATGAACTCAGATGGTCACAATCATGACAAGTTACAAAAGGGATTTGCAGATTGAGGTATATATAGGGTCAAGACTGGGCCCCCCATTTTGTATGAAAAGGTACAATGGTAATTAATTCACTAGTTACAAGGTAATGAATCTTAATAAATTTTCTTACGTCTGTACATGGTTCACTCATGAACAAATTATAAACAATGAGCAATCTATTATCTCAACCACAACTGTAATGATTATTTAAATTTTAAATTTTGGGGGCACACACACACAATAATATACACATAAAATATACACATACACGCATACATTTTATACATACACACACACACACACACACACACGTGTCAATGCTTTATTTACAGGGGGCAAAGTCAGGGGATTTTTCCCGAATGGTCTGTAATATACCACCCTGGATAAAAATTTTTCTTTTGAAAATGTGGATGCAATTCCCACCCCGTCCAAGGAGAGACCACAGCTGCAGCTGCACCCATTTACACCTAGGGAGGTAGACACAAGGCTCGCCAAAGCAGAGAACACCGCGGGCCCGGGATGCAGAGTACTTGCTGTCATCTTTAACATCTGCCTGCGAACTGGCCGCATCCCCCACGATTGGAAATCATCCCGCACTATACTCATACCCAAGAGTGGTGACCTGAATGATATCTCCAACTGGAGACCAGTCGCCCTGTGCAGGACTATCTACAAACTCTACACGGGATGCCTTGCCGCCCGTCTCAGGCAGTGGGTAACCGACAACGACGTACTGTGCTCCGACCAGAAAGGATTAATGCCAGGTGACAGGGTAGTTGAACACAACTATCTCCTGTAACACTACCTTGACGAGGCCCGAGGAGGGAATGCTGACATTTGCATTGCCACACTTGATATCAACAACGCTTTTGGATCAATCCCAACTGAAGTTATAGTTGCATCCCTCGAACGCATGGGTGTGGGCAACGACTTCAAGATCATCGAAGGAGTAATTCAGGGGAACTCTACCAGAATCATGACCAGTTCTGGCGAGACTGGCGACATACCAGCACGGCGTGGAGTATGACAGGTCTGCCCAATAAGTAGGCTGTTATTCAACATTGGGATTGAGGCAATACTGCGGAAGATCATCATCAATCCTCTTCTAATCTGTTTTCCTAAGCTGCCACGTTCTCATTGCAAACACAGCGGATTGCAGCACAAATGTCTTCAGGGCGTCGAGTCGTTGCCAGGGTGCGAGCTTGCTCTCAAGGATGAGAGTCCCCAGGTCAATGTACCCATCGATTGCAGCAGAGTCGGGTAACAGGTGAAACCCAACTGGTCGGCCCAAGAACTTGAAAGTTGGTTCTCCGCATCCCACGTGGTCTGGTCCCAGACATGTGCATAGATACACACTTGTTGGGGTTTATGGTAAGGCGAAGCGCATGGCAGGCTTCCTCAGTATTGCTTCAATCCCAATGTTGAATAACAGCCCGCTTATTGGGCAACCATTGGGCAACCCTGTCACACTCCACGCCGTGCTGGTATGTCGCCAGTCTCGCCAGAACTGGTCATGATTCTGGTAGATTCCCTGTATTACTCCTTCGATCTTGAAGTCATCGCCCACCCATGCGTTCGAGGGATGCAACTATAACTTCGGTCGGGATCGATCCAAAAGCATTGTTGATATCGAGCGTGGCTATGCAAATGTCAGCATTCCCTCCTCGGGCCTCGTCAAGGTAGTGTTGCAGGAGATAGTTGTGTTCAACTAGCCTGTCGCTGGGCATAAATCCTTTCTGGGCCGAGCACAGTACGTCGTCGTTGTCGGTTACTGTTACGACCTGGGCCAGTCTAGGCCCTGTTTCACCCAGGCCAGCAACAAAGTTTCAGAACTGAGCATCCTGTTATAAAGGAAATCAAGGGGTTCAATAGGAAATTGAAATGCTTCTTTCTGTTTTTTATTAATTTTCTTAATAAACCATATTAGGGTTTTATATCGAGTATTTAAAATGGTGTCACCGTAAAACAGAGTACTTACATGTCACAATATTCTTTCTTAATTATAATACTAAATGGCACTAGAGTCGCAAGACATTCCTTTCACAATAGGAATGTTCAACACTTAGAAGTTTTCCGATGAATCTGCTTCCCAGGACTTTCACGCAGTCCTCTTTAAGACTATCGTTTAAACTTGTTTCTACCAGAACTAGAGACAAACTCTAGCTTCTCCAACACTGCAACACACGCAGACGACTCGCTTCTGGCAGAGATAGAGACAAACTCCAGTACTCCATTACTGCAGCACCACACTTGATTTGAGCAACGTTAAAGACGAACACCAGTGTCTCCATTACTGCAGCACACACACTTGCTCTGAGCACCGTTAGAGAAGAACACCAGTTTCTCCATTACTGCAGCACACACACGCTCTGGAGCAGCGTTAGAAACGAACACCGTTCAAGGTGCTAGAGGCTCACTAGGGAACCTCACGAGGGCCAGAAGAATAAATCCAGGAATCGAGGTGCTTCTCAGGAAATGAGAGAGAGGACTGTCTTCTATGAAAGACCCGCTGATGACTGACTGAGGTGAAGCCGGTGGCCACATCATTGGGTACGATGACGTGGTAAGGCGGGAATTCCTGACCTGTTAACGAGCGGGTGGGTCGTTAGCTATACATCATATAAAACCCTACCTAGACATATAAAATTTTTCAATATAACACTTGTGTGTCTGGCCAGGGACGCAACAGTTACCCACTGCCTGAGACGGGCGGCAAGGCATCCTGTGTAGAGTTTGTAGATAGTCCTGCATAGGGCGACTGGTCTCCAGTTGGCGATATAGGTCTCCGCTCTTGGGTATGAGTATTGTGTGGGATGATTTCCAATCGTGGGGGATGCGGCCCATTCGCAGGCAGATGTTAAAGATGACAGCGAGTACTCTGCATCCCGGGTCGGTCGCCAGTTCCGGTATGTGATTCGGTCGTCAACTGGGGCGGTATTTTCTGCTTTGGCGAGCTGCAGCTGTAGTATCTCCTCGAAGGGGCGGGAATTGCATCCACCCATGCTCGGTTGGCAGATAGTTCTTCGTAGTCCCTTTGCCCCTGTTGGAAGTGTTCCTCCATCTTTCCCTGTCGATGGAGCAACAGGTTCCCTCTCCTTTTATCAGGCGCACTGCCCTATGCCTGTTGATCCTGTGTAGGCGTTGTATCACTTTGCAGTCATTAACGTCCATTGGTCCTCGACCTGGTGGAGGCTGATTTGGGCGTATAATGATGGAGTTGGCGTGCTGCACTTCTTCGGTCACCTCGCATGTCAGTTCCATGAACCTTTCCCAGTCAGGCTGTTGTAGGACGTCAAACAATGGTTCGAGGATAGGCTCAAAAAGCCAGTCTTCATCTTCATCTTGGGTGGGTCTTCTCTTGCTGGCGTCTTCGTGATCCACTCCTGGAAGCTGGGACTGGTCATGATGTTGAGATGACTCATCTTTGCTCCGAGGTTCAGGCGCAAGATCCTGAGTCCAATCCCTTCTTGCCTCAGCGTTGTCCTCTCCTGAAGGCTGCGGCTGGTCAATGGGCGCAGGGAAGGCGACGGCAGCAGGACTCATGGGCGCAGGGGAGGCGGCTGTGGCAGCAGGACTCATCTCTGGGGAGGATCCCTGTTCTTTATGTTGGTCTAGGCTTCATGTGCACAACCTTCATTCCAGCATCCTTGGTAATGAAGCAGTCAGGTTTCATCCAAGGGAAGGGTACCTTCAATTTCTTGGATCAAAAGTGCTTCACCAGCATCAAGGTACTTCACTCTTGTACACCACTACTGAAGACAATTCCCCGAGTAGATACTTACTGTAAGATTGTGGTTTGGTAAGTGAAGAGAGACGCACGTCCTCCCTCCACCAAGATCTGCTGGACCACAGCGTTGTACATGCCATTCTAAGCCAAAAGGCCAATTAATTAATATATGAACTTTTTTTCTCCCCGAGGGGAGTGGAACGATCCCAGAGGTACTGCAATACCTGGCCGATCCACGGCAAAGGTGAAGCAAGCCCCTAGCACTTCGCCATGATCCAAAAATCAGTTAAATATCGAAGATCCCACATGGGGATCGTATCAGATATTAAGCTGATAAGAACAGATTTTATTTCGAAAAAATGTTACAATGGGTCTTACAAAATGGTCATTATCTGGCTATTTTATACAATGCAATTAGCTAACAAGGTAATACATGAGAAATATTTGTCCTAAGCATCAAGTTACAAGTTTCTTGGTGCTACAAGTTACATATTTATTGATATTGCCTGGCATCTGTCATATGTTCAACATATACATTTCTCGACCATTTGACTGTGTCGCTGACACACAGTCTCCTGAAGAGCTGGATATACCGTCGTGTGGAGAGTCTCTTCATCAACTTGCGTTCCTCGGGTCGTAGCTCCCCAGCGATCCGACGACAAAGGCCTCGACAGTCACTCGGCGATAGTTTCCCCTCATCTCGGCTGCAAGTGGTGCATATTTCTCCTTTCTCTTGCATGCCTCTTCAAATGCTTCGAATCCATTTAGAAAGAGGCACGTTACATCAATGATTAGTGCTTCACCGTCTTTCACAATAATATGGTCAGGTCTTCCTGTTTCACCCGTGTTGGCGACTTGTTGATTCTCAGATTCAATCCTCCAACCCCGACCCCGGACTGCTGTCTTGATCTGGTCCACTAGAGCATTGTGTCTGCGTCTTATTGCATCAGTGTCTCTCCAGCAGTGGTTCAGGACGTGTGGCAACGTCTTGATGCCTCTACATCACCAGCATCGACGGTCTCCTTGTGCAATGTGGCGTGCACCGTTGAGTGGCAGCAAGTTGAGTCTTGCACGGTGAATGAACCTCCAGTCGGCGAAGTTTAGTTTGATATCTTTATTATGCACCCCATACCCATCCTGTGGGCGGTAGTCAAAAGATTACAGAGGTACATAATGGGTCCAGGGACTGGACCTCAAAGTTTGATAGCTGAGCAAGTTACAAAGGTAATGAACTCAGATGGTCACAATCATGACAAGTTACAAAGGTATTTGCAGATTACAGAGGTATATATAGGGTCCAGAGACTGGGCCCCATAGTTTTGATAGCTGAACAAGGTACAATGGTAATTAATTCACTAGTTACAAGGTAATGAATCATGTAAGTAAATTTACTTACGTCTGTACATGGTTGCACTCATGAACAAATTATAAAGCAATGAGCAATCTATTAGTCTACACCCAGCCACAACTGTAATGAGTTATTGGTGCAAATTTTAATTGTTGGGTCACACACACACACATATACATATACACATACATATATACACATACACACGCATACATGTATATACATACACACACACACACACACACACACACGTGTCAATGCTTTATTTACAGGGAGCAAAGTCAGGGTATTTTTCCAGAATGGTCTGTAATATACCACTGTGGATAAAATACTTTGACATATCTTGAACATTTCTGAATGAGTAGTCTCTGAATTCATTAATTTTATCGCACTCCAGTACATAATGACGCAGGGTGTGACAATAATCGGCGAAGGTCGTGTATGCACCTTCCCTCATGAAGTGTGAAGAGGCTCGCTCAAGTGTGACCACTCACATTACCTTCCCTTGGTCTGGTTTGTCTTGGAGGGTGTAGTCTCGAAGGCAGCGATGGTGATTCCTGATGGAGCGGGCAACTATCCACCTGTGTTTCCTTCCCAATGATTTGTTGCCGCAAGTTAGTCCGATAGTCCGACTCGTGCCGTCATACGGCCATCTCACACCAAGTTGACCAGAAGCGTCTCTTGCCCTTGACCAAAGGGTCTAGTGTGCGACTGATCGTCCTGGCAATTCTTCTTTAGACAAGAAGGCACTCGCGTCTTCCATGCATGGCTCCCGCTGGGTCCGTCGTGCTGCAGTCCGCTGGCAGTCTTCCCGGGCAATATCTCCTGTGTCTGGGTCCGGCGAGGTAAGGAGTTTAAAGGCCGTATCAACAAGGAAAATGTCCGAGTCTTCTGCCGCAGAAGGAAAAAACAGGCACCTGTGGCGGTGCTTCCGTATATGTATTCGTTGGATGCACGGAGTTGTAGGTATAATGTCTTCTTGATCAAGGGCCGCAGTGCATCATCAAGCCTCTTCCAATCTGTTTTCCTAAGCTGCCATGTTCTCATTGCAAACACAGGGGATGGCAGCACAAATGTCTTCAGGGCGTCGAGTCGTTGCCAGGGTGCGAGCTTGCTCTCAAGGATGAGAGTCCCCAGGTCAATGTACCCATCGATTGCAGCAGAGTCGGGTAACAGGTGAAACCCAACTGGCCGGCCCAAGAACTTAGACTGCTGTCCTGCTTCAAGTGTCAAAATCTGTGTGGGGCCCACTTGAAAGTTGGTTCTCCGCATCCCACGTGGCCTTGTCCCAGACATGAGCATAGAAGCACACTTGTTGGGATTGATGATGAGGTAGAGCTCATTGCATGCCTGTTGCAACATTGAGGAGCCCCTGCAGGTGAGCAGGCGTCCGTGCGATGAGAGTGATGTCATCGGGTAACTATACCAAAAATTATTACTGAAACGAACCCTTTATAACTCAACCTCTCATTAGATTAGTTTTATGTTAAATTTGTTTACATTTCAAAATACAATTTTACTCAATAATAGTAGCCTGGTAGGCAACACTCGCGTCACACACTGATATCCCGAGGTTCGATCCTGAAGACAGAGTAAAACAACTTAAGTTAAATCAAGTTTATAAAATTGCTCACAAACAGTGTCCAGAATATCTTGCTGCCAATTTTGTCAAGGCTGGGAACCAAAGCAGACATAGTACTGCCGGGAGAGAGCACAACATTGTAGTACCCACAGTCAGTGGCCAGGCTTCAAACACCTTTTATTGTACAGCAATAAAGGAATGGAACAGACTGCCTGCACATGTCAAAGCCAGTCATAGCATGAGCCAGTTCAAGAAGAGAGCCAAAAGGTGCCTAATGAATGTAGCGGCAGAAAGGGAGGAGAAAGATTTTTTATTTTTTAGCTAATATACATGTAAATGTAAATAACTCTTTTTACCTTATTCCTAGTATACCTATATCCTTTATAATATAATAACATATATCTCCTACAATGTATAATATTAAGGTACTAAAAGGACCCTAATGGAAATAAGTCAGGTCAGTAGAGATCTCACTTTCCTAAGAAACAACATTATCCACAGCTTGGATGATGACCATGCCAAACACTGGCAATCCCTCATCCAGGCTGCTGAAACACACCGCATTCGGGACCCAAAGAAATTCTGAACTTTCATCCGGAAGGTTACAGGAGTCCCAAAAACAGCACACTTCCAACACATAACACACAACATAAACATTACGGACCCCACCCAAACAGCACATGCCTTCAAACACATATGGGAAGACATTTTTCACCCCCACCCTCCTGACCCAGCCGCAATACAACATTCACAAGCCGTTGAACACTGGGTCTCCACACATAGACACATCACCAGCCCTGACCCTATCATTCAGCTCTCCTCTCTCACCTCCACCCATATTCTAAACACTCTTTTCTCCCAACCAAATGTCAAATCGCTAATCCTGAAGCTTCCTCCAAAAGCACAAGGAGCCTCTGGTCTCTCTCCACATTCTCCGTCACCTCCCCGACTCTGTTATCTCTGCTCTTACTAACCTCTACAATGCATGCCTTGCATCTGGCTATTTTCCTCCCCTTTTCAAATCTGCTATTGCCACTCTCATTCCCAAACCGAACAAGGACTCAACTGACCCTAAGAACTACAGACCGATTAGCCTTCTTGAAACCCTAGGTAAGACGTTTGAAAGACTCTTTAATAAAAGACTAAGGACTCGTCTAGTGACAAACCACCTCCTGACAGACCGCCAATTCGGCTTCCGCCAACACCGATCTACACAAGCAGCTCTTAATATCATTTTAAACTATATTCAAATTAATAATGCCTAAGGACGTACAACAGCCCTGGTTGCTAAAGACGTGGAAAAAGCTTTTGACACTGTCTGGCATTCATGGCTCAAGTACAAGCTATGTAACCTTTTTGACCATCCCCAGAATGTCAAAAAATTACTATGCAACTTCATTGATGGCCGTACAATGCGAATTAAGTTCAAAAACTGTCTCTCTGATTCTTTTACCCTTCAAGCTGGAGTCCCCCAGGGATCAGTGCTCTCTCATACCTTATACATCCTTTACACTAACGAAATTCCTGACCCAGCTCACTGCACCACACTCACACTGGCATATGCAGATGACATTACACAACTCATAGCACATGAACAATGTAGATATCTATCACTCAGAACACGAGAGGTAGACAGGATTAGTGCATGGGAGATCCTCTGTCGTATTAAAACTATTGCCAACAAATTTAAGATTACATATTTCTTTAAAAGAGGAAATCCCCAACCAATGCCTGTCTACCTCAGAACTACCACTACACGAACACCCATCCACGTACACTCAACACTACAGTCCTTGGAGTTACTTTGGACTCCAGACTGAGAATACACACCCACATAAACACTAAAAGAGTTATGGCCAGTAATGCCCTTGGTAGACTGTTCAAGCTCAGAGACTCACACCCAAACACCAAACTTCACCTGCACAAGGCTCTCATAAGACCACTTATCACATACACACTTCTTGCCCTCTCTCTTGCTGCCAAAACAAACATCTTGAAACTGCAACGAATACAGAACCGTTCATTGCGATGGGTGCTGGGAACGAAGTGGGATGACTTCGCCACCATTGAGTCCCTCCACAACAGGACCGGCACCACGGCTTTGAACGTGTTCTGGAAAGAACTCAGTGACAGACAAATAGACCGAATTGAAACCTACCAAGGCACTTGGACAACCTTTCTAGACGATGTCATCAGACAGCCAGACAACAATCTAAACCTTTTTCAATCTATCAATAATCCTGCTCCTCGTCCTCTCTACACCTAATACTATGCCTTTTATCTAACTTCTAACTTCTACCCTGCCCTCTGCAGGGGTGGACCTTGAAAGACGTCCTTTTTTTTACCCAGCAACATTCCACGTATCCCCAGTACAAATAGCAAACCAGCCATGACGATTAGATTAGATTTTGCCACCGAAGTGGCTAGTTTATTGTGCACCCCATATCCATCCTGTGGACGGTAGCGCAAGAGCATATGGATACACAAAAGGCCTAGGTACTAGGCCCCAAAAGGGTTAACAATTGTACATTTGGGTTTATATATATACATTTCAATTATCTGTTACAAGCAAATTTAGGAAATTTGCTTAGTACAATTGGTATCTTATTTCATGAATAAGATATCTTGACATGTCACATAGGTTATTATACTGTCTATCTGTATATTCCTCAATAAATGGACAATTAAGCACATAGTGTTCAAGACACTGACCATATGCATCTGCTGAAGGAAGTGGTATGGCATGCATGTCACGTCTCACACAGTCCAGCAAGCAAAGTGGTTAGTGGTGTGCCTCCTTCAGTCATGCAAGGAGCCTATCCGAGATCTGGTTCAAGATTAATACAGCAATGGCGAAGCATAGAGGTGTGGTTAGAGTGCACCCTGATCCAGCAGGGAAGGCAGAGAGGTTGGTGGACGTCTTCACCTGGTGTAGGTGGGCTGCTATGGCCCGCCTGCCCTAGGACATCCAGGATCTACAGGCCGCCCTTGTCCCTGTTTCTCTTCCGTTTGACTTAGTCACACAAGCTCTGGGCATCTTTGAGATATTCTCAGGACATGACACCTGAGCAGGACGACATCACCATCTTGCTCAGGTGCCATGATTATACAGTCCAGTCCACTGGGACATGAAGCCATCCTGGGGGTCATCAACAGGACTTAGAGTGCTGGCAGATTCCCTACCACATGGAAGGAGGCCAACTTCATGCCAGTCCCCAAGCCTATGGATAGAGATAGTATAGACCCATCTACCTCACCAACTCTCTCCAAGGTGGCTGAGAGGGTGGTGTTGGAGCAGCTGAGATATTAGCTTGGCCCAGTTCATTGACACATCTACGGCTTCACCAGGGGAGTGGGCACTTTTGAGAGATCACCACCCTGCTCCCCAGCATTGGGTTGGACACCCAGACTCACATTTTCATCTTCCTAGACCTTGAGAAGGCCTTTGAGCTAGCCAGCACACCTGCCGTCCTCGCTCTTCTAGATCGCAGAGGAGTTGAGGGCAGGCTGCTTGTGTGGATCCATTCCTGTCTCCAGGACAGGCATGCTCAAGTGCGATTCCAGGGGCGTGCCTGAGCCCTCAGGACCCTGGAAAATGGCACCACAGCTACGCTGACGACATGGCGCTTGTCGTGCCCAGAAGGCACCACTCGATGCAGTGTGCCCAGGAGGACCTCGATCTGCTGGCTAACACCTGCCGCCAACCCCTGTGGTTTAGCGCTTCTATTTGATTATAATAATAATAATAATAATAACACCTGCCGCCACCTTGTGCTTAAGATATCTGCCGGAAAGTCTAAAACTTTGATCCTGTACGCCAAAGAGAAAGTTGACAAGTTGTGGATCCTGGGTATCAATCTGGAATGGGCCCTCAGCTACTTGTACCTGGGCATATACATGCTGTATAACCCCTGTGGTTTAGCGCTTCTATTTGATTATAATAATAATGGGCATATACATAGACAGACTCCTTGCTTTCAAGAAACAAGTGGGAGTATGTCAGAGAGTGAGCTATGCAGAGGGTCAGGGCAATGTGTGCCTTGGGCAACCCTAAGGTAGGGGCCAGCCATGAGGTTCTGAAAATTTTCTACTTGCAGGCAGTACGCACCCTCGTGGACTATGGAGCAATTGCACTGGTTCATGCCCATCCCACAAACATTCAGCTTCTTTGTGTTTGGCAGAGCACCCCTGCACTTCATAGTGTTTTCTGCAGCCCAATAAAGATTTGGTTGATGTTCGCCGGGAGTCTTGCAGTGTCTTCAATGGAGGACACTGTCATGCAGATTCGGGTGTCATCTGCAAAGGAAGACAAGGCACTGTGGCTTATATCCCTGTCTATGTCCGATATGAGGATGAGGAACAAGATGGGAGCGAGTACTGTGCTTTGTGGAACAGCTTTTCACCATACCCACCTCAGACTTTACTCTGTTGACTACTGCTATGTGTTTTCATGTTAGGGGCACTAGGGTGGACAAACACAGTGAATCTAAACATTGAGGCTCGGCTGCAGCCCCTCAAGGACAGGATCACCCTTGTCACAGCCAAGAGGGTAGCGAAGTTTCTTCAACTTTCAGGAGCTGACAATCTGATGAGGGACCTCAGGGTCTGACAAGGCCACGACCCAACAGTTGCACCAGGGCTGCCTATGGATGTGGTCGATTGCAGATGTGACAAAGGAGCTCTTGTCCATGCCAAGTGCCACTGCTCCCAACACATCCCACAGCGATTTACGGCAGCCAGCATCATGAAGCAGAGCATCCTGGGTGTAGTATGTTGCTCAAGAGACCCAGAGGCCGATCGCACTGGTGCTGGGGTGTTCGTCAACGACCTAACAACCAGGTGGCATCTCCAATACCACTGGACCATCATCCAGGCAGAACTCTACACCATTCAGAGACCATAATGCACTTGCAAAACATCTGTGCTCCCCAGTCATCAATGTTGATGCCAGGTTGGGAATCCAGAAGATTATGCACAGGAAACCAAGGTTGTCCCTCGGCTTCCTGTGCATAATCACAACCATCCAGAGTGACCTGCAGACTCTCGTGGCCCAGAAACAGAGCTGGATCCCGAGCCATCATCCCCTGAAGCGACGCAGCAGACAAGGCTGCCAAGACAGTTGTGCTGGAGGCACGACTGAGGATCTCCGTATCAGCCGCAGGCATACAACACTGGGCCGCCAGGGCGGCTTAACACCCACTGCTAGATCTAGGAGATTCTCGGAGCTGGTAATGGTACAACAGGGCAACACACAGGGAGCCCCCACCAAGTATGCAGAAACAAGACAGGGAGTGTGGGTGAGTGTCCACTGCCTGCACCTTAGGTATCCCACTGCTAAACGACTTATCAAATAAGCGAGAGAGCTCTGCAACCAGATGATCACGAGGCCCCTTCTACACTACTTGCTAGACTGCCCTGCAACCATGCCCCTTCGCTGTAGACACTTCCTGGTGATACGGACCCGGAAGTATGAGACAGCACATCTGGTGTACTTGGCCGTCCGGGACTTGGAGAGACTACTCCCAATCATCGCAGCTCACCCGCCTCCCCACTGAAGACTTAGACCTTCCACCAGGCCCACTGCTACTCTACTGTCCACCCTTTTACTATCCTTCACCCCATCCTTCCTCTTCCCTCCTCTGTTAATATAAAAACCCTGTCGGGGCCGATATTTTCTTTTCAGAACGAAGGATAGCTGATTCCTGTGCAAGATGATGATAGCCTGCAGCACCAGTGACCCCCTACCCATGCTGAGAAGTACTCCACGGATGCTACAATGATCAACTCAAGACCACAACAGCAGCAGGGACAACAAGAGTCCGAAGACCCGAAGAAGACTCCCTCTTCCCAAGGCCCAGCCATGGCACAAGCAAGAAGACAGATGATGAACAACTCTCCCCACCTTGGGAAACCATTACAAGATCTCTGTGCAAGACTGAAGAAAGAAGAACGATACCCACCACCCGGGGGGGGGGGCAATGCCAGGTCACCAACTGGACAAGACCCGGGCCGGGACAATACCAGTGAACCACATCTGTCTATCATGTCAACTGGAGTACTGTTTACAGCCATATGGCGGTGGCACCCCTATGACAAAGGCACGGTGAGTTGTCTTCAGCACAAGTGGTGCTGCAGTTAGCTATAATCACCGTGGATGCCCTGTAGCTGTGTACAGCATGTCTTTGGTTCAAGTGGTGGCAGAGCTGGTGTTCCGCTTGTTTGAGGCTTTCAACTCTCAGAAGCTCTGCTTCATTTGAGCCATTCCTGGCACTTGGGTCGCAGCCCAAATGCCAGAGTGACTCCAGAGATTTTCTGGAGGTATGTTTAGCACCTGGCATCTGAGAAAAATCTGGGAGGCGGCCAGAAGAGTAAGACTCCAGGTGTTTCTGTGTAACTCTATTAAGACATTTTTCAATCAAAAACGTTACAAATTATAAAATAACAAGAAAGCGCATAGGATGTACAACATTTCACAAATAACCTGCACATAGAAGAGAGGAGCTTACGACGACGTTTCGGTCCGACTTGAACCATTTACAAAGTCACACTAACAGGAAGGAGGGAGTATATATAGGCCAGCAGACAGGGACGGGACAAGAGAGGTATTAGGAAAGGAGGAAGAGAGGTAGTGGTAGAGGTAGTTGTAGTGAAGTCAAATATTAAGAAAGAAGAGCACTGCAAGGGAGCTAGTGGCCCACATAGGATGTTCATGTCCACCACTCAGATACAGGTTTTGCCTTTTCCGTGTACTGCAAGCCTATGCACAGTGGCATGTACATTCACTACTTTTCTTATGCTTCCTCTGTCAAGAAAAGTGTTCTTATCTCCTATTTTTCCGTGCTCTCTGCATTTGTGATCCTCAGTTCCTTGAATCAGAAATTTCCACTTCATAATTCATTTTCTCGTCTTGGCTACCCTTCCCATTTCATTGACTTTGTCTTCTCACGTGCTAAACGGACTTTCTTCTCTCCCAAACTCTACTCCTGGGAACTCTCCTGTCCTCTGCCTTCCCTACATTTCCGGTCTTCCTAATCTCAACAACTCTCTCTGATCAACCAGGCTGTTACTGTTGGCCGTGCACAACCCAACGTACGAACCACAGCCCGACTGGTCAGGTACTGACTTTAAGTGCCTGTCCAGCGCCTTGAAGACAGCCAGAGGTCTATTGTTAATCCCCCTTATGTATGCTGGAAGGCAGTTGAACAGTCTTGGGGCCCTGACACTTACTATGTTGTCTCTTATGCTGGTGGCACACCTGCTTTCCTATTTGCTTATCTTTAGAACTCTCCTCTTCTCTTGTTTTTTAAATGAAACTTGGCATGAATAATCCTATTCATACTCTCTCCTCCTGGGCACCTGATCCCTGTTGAGGATTGCTAGTATGTTCCTTCCATTTTTCCTTTATTACATAAATATTAGCAAGGATGGTTCACACTAGAGTTTACCCTCACTGCTATGCTGCACTCATTACAGCACACTAGAGTTTACCCTCACTGCTATGCTGCACTCATTACAGCTGGTTCAGTTGTAGTTGCTCTCTCCTTACCTGCCAGTCAGTCTGGTTACCGCCATTATCCTACAAAAATTAGTGAACGTATGCCATAAAAACCTGTGCCTCTGAATAAAAAAAAAATACCCTAATAAGTAAAAATGTTTTTCTCATTGTAAAATCTGTAAATAACAGTAAAAAAATTCATAATTTGACAAACTACAAGACGATACAAAATATCATTTATCTTGGAATACTTATAGCTAGGTTAGGTCATCACACACAAAACACAATTGCTAGAATATATAAAATGCTACAGAAAACATAGGTAAAGAGAATGAAAAAGAGTACTAACATTGAGAGGCTAGAATAAGGCTAGGCAAAGTCGCATGGTTATGATATAGACAATCGAATTGCTTTCCAATCCTGTTTTCACTTCTCTTACACATTTCACAAAGGCATAAGTGTTGAATATATAGCCAAACACTTTAGTAACCTTAACTCACCAAAATAGCAGCTAAATTTTGCTTGCACTTAAAATATGTTTAAAACAAACAAGAGGGCGTCACTTAGTCTTTCCTTACCCCCTTCTCAATGCTCCTACAATGGAGTTGTTCCTGGATTCCAAGCTTGTTTTTTATGCCTCTGCACACCCTTCTGGCGAGGTTAAAGAGAAGTATGGGTATCATTGTTTGTATTGTTGTAGATTCGAATACATTCCTCCCTACAGGCTGTGGCGATCTGTGCGATTTTGCAGGAGGACTTGATGTGCTCTACGTACCTCCTTCCAGATAAGTATGTGTGTGTGTGTATATATGTATGTGTATATGTATATGTGTTTGTGTGACCCAACAATTAAAATTTGCACCAATAACTCATTACAGTTGTGGCTGGGTGTAGACTAATAGATTTCTCATTGCTTTATAATTTGTACATGAGTGCAACCATGTACAGACATAAGTAAATTTACTTACATGATTCATTACCTTGTAACTAGTGAATTAATTACCATTGTACCTTGTTCAGCTATCAAAACTTTGGGGCCCAGTTTCTGGACCCTATATATACCTCTGTAATCTGCAAATACCTTTGTAACTTGTCATGATTGTGACCATCTGAGTTCATTACCTTTGTAACTTGCTCAGCTATCAAACTTTGAGGTCCAGTCCCTGGACCCATTATGTACCTCTGTAATCTTTTGACTACCGCCCACAGGATGGGTATGGGGTGCATAATAAAGATATCAAATCATCAAAATCTGCTCTTGTATTAATGTTGGTAGAATTACCGACAATATGTTAAGTAAAAGGACACGAGTGCAACTAATATGACATTTTATTGCCACAATAAAATGTCATATAAGTTGCGCTTGTGTCCTTTTGCTCTGCTCTTGCCGACCTATTCTGTTGGCTGCTCTCCCAATTTCTCCTGGTGATTTTAATTGCCCACTGCCCTGTGTGAAATGTAGTTTGCTGGATAGGGGTATTCCTTTGGAGTCTTTATCGATTCCATTGAATGTTTGTATCCTGAATAACTAATCTCTCGCTTATAATTTTCATACGATTGCTGTCTCTGGCATAGACCTAAATTTATTGCAATTCTGTGTATCTGGATTTAAGATGGTCTGTTATTACAAACGTGAGAATATTCATTTTCCTCTTCTCCTGGAGTCTGTGGGATCCTCCGCTCTAGTTTGCATTCTGCTGTTGAAGCTGGAGGCTGCAAAATGTCGGCCCCACTCCACAAAGAGGGCAGTAAAGCAATAGCAAAGAACTACAGACCAATTGGGCTAACGTCCCATATCATAAAAATCTTTGAAAGGGTTCTAAGAAGCAAGATCGCCACCCATCTTGATACCCATCAATTGCACAACCCAGGACAGCATGGGTTTAGAGAGGCCGCTCCTGTCTGTCCCAACTACTGGACCACTACAACAAGGTCCTGGATGCTCTAGAAGATAAACAGAATGCAGATGTTATATACACAGATTTTGCAAAAGCCTTTGACAAGTGTGACCATGGTGTAATAGCACACAAAATGTGATAAAAGAATAACAGGAAAAGTTGGTAGATGGATCTATAATTTCCTAACATGTAGAACACAAAGAGTAGTAGTCAACAGAGTAAAGTCTGAGGCAGCTACTGTGAAAAGCTCTGTTCCACAAGGCACAGTACTTGCTCCCATCTTATTCCTCATCCTCATATCAGACATTGACAGGGATATAAGCCACAGTGCTGTGTCTTCCTTTGCAGATGACACCCGAATCTGCATGACAGTGTCCACCGTTGAAGACACTGCAAGACTCCAAGCAGACATAAACCAAATCTTTAAATGGGCTGCAGAAAACAATATGAAGTTCAATGATGAGAAATTTCAATTACTCAGATACGGAAAACGTGAAGAAATTAAAATATCATCGGAGTACAAAACTAATTCCAACCACACAATAGAGCGAAAAACTAATGTCAAAGACCTGGGAGTGATCATGTCAGAGGATCTCACCTTCAAGGACCATAACAAAGTAGCAATTGGATCTGCTCGAAAAATGACAGGATGGATAATGAGAACCTTCAAAACCAGGGATGCCAAGCCCATGTTGACACTTTACAGATCGCTTGTTGTATCTAGGCTGGAATATTGCTGCACACTAACTGCACCTTTCAAGGCGGGTGAAATTGCTGACCTTGAAAATGTGCAGAGAACCTTCACTGCACGCATAATTCAAATTCAAATTCTTTATTTCATGTAATACAAGGTGGGGGGTACTTATAGTTATACATTAAAGTTGATATTACAAGATGGCCAATAATATGCCTAGGTATGCCTAGGCTTTTCAGGCAGTCTTATGATAGGTCTTACTCAATAGCTATACAATGGATATACAGATTGTAAGGTTAGGTTAGGTTTACAAAATTTAGGTACTGGAATTTAAACATTGAGAATTTAACAATTAGTATAAAAAGTTAGCAATTAGTTTATATATTAATGATAAAGGTGATATATTGGCATAATATAGTTTCTATATTGGAGTATCTTAGGCAAACTTATGACTAGCTTAAGTATTATGGAGCAATAGTTGTATTAGAATTTTGGTTAGAACTGTGCAAATTAAGGGGAATCACAGATATCAATAAGTGTATTTTGCTGTGGTTAGTACTGTGCAAATTAAGGAGAATCACAGATATCAATAAGTGTATTTTGCTGTGGATATGTGCAAGATAAAGTAGTTTTCGTATGGTTAACTACCGGTTGGGTGCGTAAGTGAGATAAGATGTTTTTTAACGGTGCTTTTGAAAATGGAGGTTGTGTCTGCAGTTCTAGAGTTTTCAGGCAGGAGTTCCAGATTTTAGGCCCTTTTATGTGCATTGAATTTTTGTATAGATTTAGTCGGACACGGGGAATGTCAAAGATATGTTTATGTCTGGTATTATGTCTATGGGTCCTGTCACAACTGTCAAGAAAGTGTTTTAGCTCAGGGTTAAAGTTGGAATTAATGGTTCTATAAATGTAGATAGCAGAGTAGTAAGTATGGATGTTCTGGACAGTGAGTAGGTTTAGGTCTTTGAAGAGTGGGGGGGTGTGCTGCCTAGCGTTGGATTGTGTGATAATTCTTACTGCGGCTTTTTGTTGGGTTATTATTGGCTTTAGGTGGGTAATTGCTGTTGATCCCCATGCACAAATGGCATATGTGAGGTAGGGATAGATGAGTGAGTAGTATAGTGTGAGTAGGGCTGATTGTGGGAACGCTTGAAGTTCCTAAACCTGTACTCTCTAGAACGCAGGTGGTGGAAGCTACAATCCTGAGTTCAGGTTCAGAGATTTCAGGAGACACTCTCCATGCCCATTTTGGAGAACATTGGGGAATCTTGTGTGTTTGGGAAGGAAGCATAGATAAATGGTTCAGAGAACCGACAAGTTGATGAATTAGACAAATGTGCAACACTTGGGTATCTTTGCGGAAACGTATTGCCACAGTGACTTCAGTCCAATACAAAGAATTGAAGATCAGAAATCGATAGAGGTAATCATCTCTTCTGCCTGGAATCTATGTAATCAATCCATCAATCTTGATAAGAATACAGCATATGCGTGAAAGGGCTTACATACTGCAGACAAGTGAGGTGCAGAGTCGGTAAAAATGTACAAAGTCACTCTTAATAAATATAAATTGTATAGAATATAAATTAAATAATACTTTAATCTGGAAAAAGAAGTTATGTACCTAATGAGTTCATTAAAAAAATTTATTTATGGTTTTAGATATTCAATTGTTTTTTACTTTTTGTAGTTCTAACTTTGAATTCTTTTTAGTAATATCAAAGCAATGTACTACAGGAGGCAGGATCAAAGCCAGAGATTGTTACCACCTACAGCTTACAAGACTGTCATTCCCACGAGCCCTGCTGGGGCGTGGAAGATGGCAGACCAGAGGAATAGCTTCTCCCTATGAGCCCCGTGAGGGCGGGGAATGGGGCTAGGCCTGAGGACAGTTGGTCCCGGAAGATGAGGGGGTACTTCTACCTCCTCCCATAGGAGACATAGGTTTCAAAATACCCCCAAGACAGGAAGCCAAGGCCGGGTCACCATCTGGAAAAGACCCGGGTCGGGAGAGTACCAGCAACTCAAGAAAACAACAATATACTACAGATTTTTTTTAACTAGTAGAGAAGGATGTTTCAGATTCAAATTTTCTTTTATAGTTTATTTTACTTCTATTACTTGATAGTATTTTTTTTATAAAAATATATCTTTGTTTCCATTTTTTAAGTTTTGTTCTTTGTTTAACTATAAGGTTACTGAATGTAATTTCTTTAGTAAATAAAGCCAAAATGGCATAGCTATAGCATTTAGTCAAGCTTTAACAGGGTACTGGGCTTCTATTGTGGATTTTTTTTTTTACATTATTTCCTAAAAAACATATAGATGAATAATATAATTGCTTATTAAAATGTGATGTTATTTGGACCTTTCGAGAAATTTCGAGTGGGGAGGGGAAGCAGAACAGCCAGGGGAGTGATGCCGCAGGAGAGACCATATTGAATTTAATGTGAACACCGGACTGAAATGTGCAGTGTAATCAGGCATTCTCGAAGGTCAATTGGTTTTATCGGCCAGAATTTGTAATAGGAACCCATGCTGAAGAACCCTGCTGAAGAATTGGGATAAATAGTGTGGAAACCCTTACAATTCAGCAACCAAGACGGAAATAGAGAGGACACCAATTCTCCCAGGAGTGCACCTTAGGTAAGTGATGCTTACCCATAATGTACAGTAGTTTTTGCATTGGTAATCATAAATTCTAGCTGCTAGGGTAACGTTGGGGTGTGTTCCATCAACATTGTCTTCCAGTAATTAAATAGTAAGTGTTAATGCCAGTTTCTTTTGTGTACCCAGCAAGCCTAATCATATACAGTCTACATTATTTTATAATTTACCCTTATTGGTATTAATGTTTAATTTTGTAATTATTAATTTAATGTCATGTCTAGCTTTTTGCGAGTGGTAGGGAGTGGGCATCGAGGGAGTTACAGTTAGGCGACCTGCTGTGACTTAAGTCCCACTTACCTCACCCAAATTACTTGCACCTAATAATTCAGGTAATGCCCTGTAAGCTTCCTGCAGGTAATTTACTTGCATAATACTAATTCAAATATGTATGTTGCATGCTTACAATCCATATAGCAAATAATAATATAATTACCTAATGATATGTAATTCCTGAATGTCGACTCCAGTTTTTTAATTTCATTTTGAACAAAACTGTAATGCTCAAAAAATACATCTATGACTCTGCACAGATCAATCCTGAACTAGCTATGCGACAATTAACACATAATCTATACATTATTTCCCATCTGGCCATGCGTATGTGTTTTTCTGATTCTTTTTCGCTGATGTGCCTCGGCTCTCACAAGACGGTCCTCCTTTGCCATACAACTTAATACCTTGGCACCTTGGCTATTGTCTTCGATCTGGAGAAAGCCTGTGACTCTGGATGGAGGATTGACGTTCTTTATCAACTCTGTCCTTTTCAAGGGGAATACCTTGGCGTGGTGAAGAGGCTCTTGGTTTGAGGAATCAGACCTTTTGGTCTCCTTCCTCAGACCGAACCTAATTACCCCCCAATACCCCTTCCTATTTCCAGCCTTTGGGATTCTCCCTGCAGACATTCTGGTTCCTAGGTAAGGGTACCGTGGTCCATCCCATTCCATTGAAGTTCTTGGCGGTGGTGGTGAAGTTTGCCATGGAATCTGGATTGCCTGGGAATGTCCTGATCCCTCTCCAGTCTCCCAGGAGGTGGCTTTGTGTCTTTCGGGTGACGAGTGTATCTCTGGAGGCTGCCTTTCAGATTCCGGGGGTGGTGGCCAAAGGAGGTATGCTTTGTGGTGGGTGTCCGGTCGCCCTCTTTTGTCCACCGAGGTGGCTCGGTGGATGTGAGGTTGCTATCCCGGATCGCTGGTTTACTGGCATTAAGGGTAGGGTATGGCACGGGTTCCATGCCGCATCTGCACTACTTGCGATGCTGATGCTGAGGTCCCCTTTCATTCCTCCGAGGAGCTATTCCTCTGTTCCCCCATTTTTTATTCTTTTTTTTCTTTTTCTTTCTTTTTTTACTAAAAAACAAAAAGAAAGAAGCAACCTAACCATGGATGTCCCACTACATGAACCTGATACCACACCATGTTCTGACCCTGCTTTGTTATTGGACCACTCTTCGGACATTTTCAATACCCCTGTACCTCTTGCTGGTGCTGGTTTGTCACCTGCTTCAGGTGAGCGGCTACAGGAGGCCAATATATCTGAAATACGTAGGGAGACACTAGTCAGAGAAATAGCAAACATCGAATTAAAACTAAAGGAATCTTACAGGAATCAAGAGACACGGTAAGAACTAAAAGCCATAAATGAAATTGAAAGAAACCCTAAGTATTTCTTTTCCTATGCAAAATCAAAGTCGAGAACAACAACCAGTATTGGGCCCCTACTTAAATGAGATGGGTCCTACACAGATGACAGCAAGGAAATGAGTGAGTTACTTAAATCCCAGTATGACTCAAGTCTTTAGCGAGCCACTAACCAGACTGAAAATCGAAAACCTAAATGAATTTTTTATGAGTGCCACAGAACTTGACAGACGCATGCCTTTCTGACATCACCACGACGCCAAATGACTTCGAAAAGGCAATAAATGACATGCCCATGCACTCCGCTCCAGGCCCAAACTCATGGAACTCCGTGTTCATCAAGAACTGCAAGAAGCCCCTATCACATGCTTTTAACATCCTATGGAGAGGGAGCATGGACACTGGGATCGTCCCGCAGTTACTAAAAACAACAGACATAGCCCCACTCCACAAAGGGGGCAGTAAAGCAATAGCAAAGAACTACAGACCAATTGCGCTAACGTCCCATATCATAAAAATCTTTGAAAGGGTTCTAAGAAGCAAGATCGCCACCCATCTAGACACCCATCAATTGCACAACCCAGGACAGCATGGGTTTAGAGCAGGCCGCTCCTGTCTGTCCCAACTACTGGACCACTACGACAAGGTCCTGGATGCTCTAGAAGATAAATAGAATGCAGATGTTATATACACAGACTTTGTAAAAGCCTTTGACAAGTGTGACCATGGTGTAATAGCACACAAAATGCGTGATAAAGGAATAACAGGAAAAGTTGGTAGATGGATCTATAATTTCCTAACATATAGAACACAAGTAGTAGTAGTCAACAGAGTAAAGTCTGAGGCAGCTACTGTGAAAAGCTCTGTTCCACAAGGCACAGTACTTGCTCCCATCCTATTCCTCATCCTCATATCGGACATTGACAGGGATATAAGCCACCGTGCTGTGTCTTCCTTTGCAGATGACACCCGAATCTGTATGACAGTGTCCACCGTTGAAGACACTGCAAGACTCTAAGCAGACATAAACCAAATCTTTATATGGGCTGCAGAAAACAATATGAAGTTCAATGATGAGAAATTTCAATTACTCAGATACGGAAAACGTGAAGAAATTAAAATCTCATCGAAGTACAAAACTAATTCCAACCACACAATAGAGCGAAAAACTAATGTAGTTAGTATAGTAGCTTCAATCTTATTGAAGCTAGCTGGCCCAGTGGCTAACACGTCGGTCTGAAGTTTTGAGACTCTCTGATCGCGGGTTCTAAGCCCACCCGTGGTATGGATGGTTTGCAATCGTGTCATTACGATTTCGTGAGTCATGCTTCTTGCAGTTCTTGATGAACACGGAGTTCCATGAGTCTGGGCCTGGGGCGGAGTGCATGGGCATGTCATTTATTGCCTCGAAGTCATTTGGCGTCAGGATAATGTCAGATAGGTTCGAGTCTACCAAATTATGTCTCATAAAAAATTCATTTAGGTCATCGACTCTCTGGTTAGCGGCTCGCTAAAAACAGAGTCATATTGGGACTTGAGTAGCTAGCTCATTTCCTTGATGTCATCTGTGTAGGACCCATCTCGTTTAAGTAGGGGCCCAATACTGGATGTTGTTCTCGACTTTGATTCGGCATAAGAAAAGAAATATTGAGAAACATAGACAACAAAATAAGAGTCTGGGGCCCAAGACTGTTCAACTGCCTCCCAGCCTACATAAGGGGGATTACCAATAGACCCCTGGCTGACTTCAAGAAGGCACTGGACAGGCACCTAAAGTCTGTTCCTGACCAACTGGGCTGTGGTTCGTACGTCAGTTTGCGTTTGGCCAGCAGTAACAGCCTGGTTGATCAGACCCTGATCCACCATGAGGCCTGGTCTCAGACTGAGCCACGGGGGCGTTGACCCCCAAAACCCTCTCAGGTAAACTCCAGGTAATTTCATTTATGGCTTTTAGTTCTTCCCACGTATCTTGGCTCCTGTAAGATTCCTTTAACTTTAGTTCAATGTTTGTTATTTCTTTGACCAGTGTCGTCCTACGTATTACAGATAAATTAGCCGCTCTGTTATTCTTTGCTTTCGCCTGTATAGGGAGCACCTTTCTCTTTCTAGTTTACATCTTCTCCTTTTCCTTAAAGGAATATGCCTTGAGTATACCTCGAGTGCCATAGTTAATTTGTTGTAGACATAGGTTAGGATCCGTGATGCTTAGGCTATCTTCCCAGTTTATATCATTTAGGACTTGGCTTACTTGGTCCCACCTTATGTTTTTGTTATTGAAGTTGAATTTGATGAAGGCTCCCTCGCGACTCATCACATTTTGTCGGTCTGGGGCTCCCCGCATACATGTATGTATCTCTTATTATGTTGTAATCTGAGTATATTGTTTTATATATGGTAATATTTCTTATCAGATCATCATTGTTAGTGAATATGAGGTCCAGTGTATTCTCCAGCCTTGTAGAATATTATTTGCTGGTTTAAGGTGAATTTTTTGCAGAGATTTAAAAGCTCGTATGTGTGCGAGTTTTCATCTGAGCTGCCTCCTGGTGTTATCTCTGCTACCACATTGTTTGCAATATTCCTCCATTTTAGGTGCCTTAGGTTGAAATCCCCCAGGAGCAAGCTGTTGGGGGCAGGAGCTGGAAGAATTTCCAGACAGTGATCAATTTTCAAAAGCTGTTCCTGGAATTATTGGGATGTTGCATCTGGAGGTTGGTATACAACCACGATGACCAGGTTTTTAGTTCTCGATTTTTACTGCCAAAACTTCAACTACATCATTTGAGGAATTTAGTAGTTCCGAGCATATAAGTGACTATGATGTACAGCTCAACCCCCCTTCCTTTTTGCCTGTTCACTCTGTCGCATCGGTATAGGTTGTAACCCGGGATCCATATTTCATTGTCAAAGCTGTCCTTTATGTGTGGCTCTGCGAAAACCGCGAACTTTGCGTTTGATTCTGTAAGCAGTTCACGGATGATAGGTATTTTGTTTGTCGCTGGCTTTAGACCCTGTATATATGCAAAGATGAATGTCGTCAGATTGGTGGTATGGAGGGGGGGGGTCTTTTTTTTCCTGGCACTAATATCTGTTGTTTTGGAGTGGAGGCCATCGACTGCGATTCCACTCCAGAAATGATCGGAGTTGGTGTACGATTTCTGTCATTTCCTGCCAGTTTTTTTTTTCTTCCTGGCGCTGAAAAACCTCTCTGGAGTGGCTGTGGCTACCTAGGTTTTCCTATGTTTTGTATCTTCTTGAACCCTTTAGGTGGTGTGCCTGGCAATATAAGTTATAGCACTCTATTTCCTGAACTGATGAGTGACACATTTCAGGGTGGAAAAGCTTACAGGAAGGAAGGTTGCATTTTCCTGTTGTCATATGGGCACGGCATTTTCTGGGGTGGTCAAAGTTGCATGTCCCATCTGTTTTTTCCAGATATTCCATGCCTCCAAATAACAAATGCATAGAATTTGCATCGGCCTGGTTTCTGTTTGCCTTGTTTTTTTGTGACTATTCTCTACTGGTGCGTGTTTTCCTGTCTCATTATTATCCTCAGCACTAGTACTAACAATGAAGCCTTCACCAGTTATTTCTGGTAATTTATCTTCACTATTTCTTGGGCATCCCCTTGTTTACTATCTCCCATGGTATTGCTAATTGGTTTTTGCGTGTCCTTGTCTACACCTGTTCCCCCACTAAAGCTCCTGTCTCTCCAGGCCACTAACATTCATTTCTCCATTCTTAGTTACTGTCTACCAGGACAGCATTTGTACCAGGGGTGATAGCACCATCTGGCCCAGACTTTTTATTTCCCCATCTGTTATAGAATGCTTTCAGGTTTTCCATGAAGGCCGATTTGATGTTATCTTTTAATACCAATGTTATTTTATTCCACAGTTTGATCTCATTTGGGCATACCAAGAAACACTTCCCTGGTTTAATATCTCTTGTAGATGATTCCTGAATATCTGCACAAGGTGCGTGGGCTCATTTCCCACCGAAGTTGCATGAAATTCATGCAGTAGCGCGTTTGTTTGGTTGCAGACTACACAGGATTTCATGATGTGATTTTATTAATTAGTTTACTATATATTCTAATATCTAACCAAGATAACCCAGGGCAGTGAGGGTCAGATAGCCACCCAGGATAACCCAAGGGAGGGAGGGTTTTTCAGATAGCCACCCAGGATAACCCGAGGGAGGGAGGGACAGATAGCCACCCAGGATAACCTGGGGCAGTAAGAGGTCAGATAGCCACCCTGGATAGCCTTCCATCCCCCTTAGGCGCTGTATAATCTACTTTCCTCGAGGTCTGACAAACCAAAGTTCTCAATATTCTCTATATAATGTTTGTCTAGCTAATTCATCAACGTTTTCATGCTCCTGGAGGTATGTGAGGGGGAATCCACAAAAGTTTAACTGTACGTTTAACGTGTACGTTTATTCAGTTATACACAAATACAGTTACATAGATTATCATACATAGCAGCATGTGTGTAGAGAAAGTGCATGTGTGTCCGTAGCTTCATACACAAGCAAATCTCAGGCTATTTAAAACAAGTAATGAGGTAGATAAGTTAGTTACATTTACACTGTGGGGTCGTAGTTTCCACAAACTTGAGAGCAATAAGTATAACGAACACTTCAGTTTGCAAAGTGGAAGGTCGGTTATTAATTCTAATACACTTCTTTTATAGTACCATCAGTCTGGTTTACAATAGCACTACTTTCCGCCCTCCCACTGTCAGGGTTAAGGGAGCCATCAGCGTAGTCTGCGTGATAGTAAGGTACTGCATGTGTTTGAGCACTGACTTTAGAAAGTAATCGAAGTTTGAGGATTATGCACGACTAGTTTCTTGGGAGGATGGTTCATACATCCCTTGTACCGTCGTGGTCCTCCATTCTTACACCTTCAGCAGAAGGGTTCATACGGCCCTAGTACCATCGTGTAAGTAAGTAAGTTTATTCAGGTATACACAAATACATTTACATAGATTATCATACATAGCAGCATGTGTGTAGAGAACCTAGGATAACCCAAAAAGTCAGACAGAGTGACTCATTTCCATCGTGGTCCTCCATTCTTACACCTTCAACAGAAGGGTTCATACGGCCCTAGTACCGTCGTGGTCCTCCTTTCTTACACCTTCAGCAGAAGGGTTCATACGGCCCTAGTACCATCGTGGTCCTCTATTCTTACACCTTCAGCAGAAGGGTTCATACGGCCCTAGTACCATAGTGGTCCTCCATTCATACACCTTCAGCAGGAGGGTTCATACGGCCCTAGTACCATCGTGGTCCTCCATTCATACACCTTCAGCAGGAGGGTTCATACGGCCCTAGTACCATCGTGGTCCTCCGTTCATACACCTTCAGCAGCGCTGTATAACCCCTGTGGTTTAGCGCTTCTGTTTGATTATAATAATAATCATACACCTTCAGCAGGAAGGTTCATACGGCCCTAGTACCATCGTGGTCCTCCATTCATACACCTTCAGCAGGAGGGTTCATACGGCCCTAGTACTATCGTGGTCCTCCATTCATACACCTTCAGCAGGAGGGTTCATACGGCCCTAGTACCATCGTGGTCCTCCATTCATACACCTTCAGCAGGAGGGTTCATACGGCCCTAGTACCATCGTGGTCCTCCATTCATACACCTTCAGCAGGAGGGTTCATACGGCCCTAGTACCATCGTGGTCCTCCGTTCATACACCTTCAGCAGGAGGGTTCATACGGCCCTAGTACCATCGTGGTCCTCCATTCATACACCTTCAGCAGGAGGGTTCATACGGCCCTGGTACCGTCGCAACCCTTCAACCCAACGTCAACAACTGCTGCTTGGGTAGTTTAGGCGTCAGTTTGCATTATTTATCTGTATTTATTTAACTTCACTATTCCTAAAGTAAGTTATTGGTGTGAAAATATCTAAGCCACAGACGGAAGACATCCTTTATCATCCTGCAGCAGATTTATTCCATTTAATTAGTGTTTTATTGACAAGATAACAATCTCGAGAGTAGTAAATCAATAAATTTTATGCATACAAAAATATATTTTTTTGTATTCGATATTAACCTTTTTTTTAATAGATATTTGTATGAATAGCAAGTAGATATTAAAGCCTTTATTACGGAAACCTCAGTAGGAGGTTCCTTGATGCTGGTGAAGGGCTCTTGATACAATGTTAACTGTATTTCTATACATTATAATACATCTTACAAGTGACATGGAGTTGATTGACATGAATAAACTAATTAATAGGAAACTCTTTGTTATGTAGAGTATTTCCGACAGCCTTAAAATTACTGTTCCCCCCCCCACCTCAAGGGACGTTCCTTGATGCTTATTTACTGGTATGTCTTATACAATTTGAGGTTTTGCATTATTAAAAACGATAAATATACGTACTGGTCAGCCTAGAGATTATTTAACTTACAGCAACTACTGATATTTTTTTAAAGAAATTACTGCAATTGCTAAATAACTTTGCTGACCAACAAATATTAATATCAAAACTTTTGTTTCAGGTCACCATTAATTCATCATAGCAACATGAAAAGATTTGTCGTTAATAAGATAGTTTATTTTTGGTGGGATTCATGTCATATGTAATGAAGTGATCTACGATAATAACTGTTAATTTTATGAGCAACAAAAATCTTTACAAAAGACCACTACGTACTCAGGAGCCATCTAGTCGCATGCATTATATGCTGACAATAAACAAAGGTCACGATGGGAATGTTCGATAAACTAGCTTTCGCTTTAGGCCTGAAAAAACGAGAGGCAAGTGTGTTGGTCATTGGCCTTGATAATTCTGGCAAGTCCACAATGCTCAATCATTTCAAGTCTGAAGACCAGAAGACCACGGAAATTGTCCCAACTGTTGGCTTCAATGTGGAGAAATTTAAAGGTGAGTTTTATCCATCTCCCTAATTTGTGTTCACCTCTCCACATACAGGCATACCTCGCTGATATGGCGGGTTAGCTTCCAGACTGCCACCGTAAAGCAAACATCACCTTTAAGTGAATCACAGCCTTTTTTCTCTTGCCAGTGCTTATAAAAGCCCATAAAACATATTTACACCATTTATTAATTGCCTTAAAAAAGATGTAACAGTAGTAAATAAAAAAATTGAAAATTGCTGAAAACCATCTTAAGAGCAAGGCAAGCACCGAAAAAAAAAATAAACATGAATAGAATTGAAAAATTGGAAAGCTCCATGTTAGCGAAAGACTCAAAAGCGAGTGCCACATTAAGAAGGTATGCCTGTAATGTACCTCGTTTTACTTATCAATCTGAGAGAGAGAGAGAGAGAGAGAAGCAATATTTTCTCACAACCTAGTGGATCATGTGTGTTTTGAGCATCCATCTATGAGGTTTTTAATTGACGCTGGTTATTTTAACTTGCGTCAATATTTTATGCACTTCGGTACTGAGCCGCAGTACCAATGTAGTACAGTGGTCCCTCGGTTTTCGTGCATCTCCAAACTCGAACATTTATGTAAGTGTATTTTCGTAAGTGCTGTTGCAAGTGTATTTTTGGGGGTCTGAAATAGACTAACCTACGTGACATTATTTCTTAAGGAAGTAAATTCGTTCGGTAATGGCACTTGAGCAGCATTCTGGAACGAATTTTCGGCGAAAACCGAGGGACCACTGTACATAAAATTTAACCATCCTTTGTATAACTGCAGTGTTTGTGTTGTGTTCATTATTTTTTATTGTTTGTTAATTTTATCCTTGTTTTATTATGTTGTATAGGCAGCTTTCTTATAAACCTACTTTATATAGTGCAGTTTTTTCCAAATTCAGTTGAAAAGGTGTATCCAAAATTTAAGTGTGTGAAAAGGCCTTCATAGTACAGTCTATTCAATTTTGGAGGAAATTTTTCAATTGCATTTGCAAGAAATCGCAGCTTTATAAAAGCTGACCGTACCTGTGTGTATTTTTTTTTGTTCATGAGTGATGACGATGACTATTACTGACACTATTACTCTTATTACTGATACTTTTACTATTACAGTCATCCCTTGGTTTTCGCTTGTCCCAGTTTTCGCCGATTTTGGTTTTCACCGACTTTTTTCAGGGAAAATTTGTCTTAGTTTTCGCCGATTGTTTTAGTTTTCGCCGACCGTATGGGACCTGTCCACCAGTGCAGCGCACATACAAAGGCCGTAGGCCCGCCACCCACGCACCTCCCACGCACATTGTCATGCAGTCTAGCATTGTTTACACTTGAGTGAACATCACCCCAGATGTTTATACAAAACATTTATTAACAATTCATTGTTTTTGGGCCTTGATTATTGTGTGTGACTACTAAATAAGCTACCATGGGCCCAAAGAAAGCTCCTAGTGCCACTTCTTTAGTAAAGAAAGTGAGGAACACTGTAGAAATGAAGAAAGAAATAATAGAAAAATATGATAGTGAAAGTGAGAAACACGATGGAGTTTAAGAGTGTAGCAGGCATGCAGGGAGTGTAGCATGCATGCAGGAGTGTAGCATGCATGCAGGGAGTGTAGCATGCATGCAGGAGTGTAGCATGCATGCAGGAGTGTAGCATGCATGCAGGGAGTGTAGCATGCATGCAGGGAGTGTAGCATGCATGCAGGGAGTAGTAGCATGCATGCAGGGAGTGAGCATGCATGCAGGAGGTAGCATGCATGCAGGAGTGTAGCATGCATGCAGGGAGTGTAGCATGCATGCAGGGAGTGTAGCATGCATGCAGGGAGTGTAGCATGCATGCAGGAGTGTAGCAGCATGCAGGAGTGTAGCATGCATGCAGGGAGTGTAGCAGTGCATGCAGGGAGTGTAGCATGTATGCAGGGAGTGTACAGATGCAGGGAGTGTAGCAGTATGCAGGGAGTGTAGCAGATGCAGGGAGTGTAGCAGTATGCAGGGTGTGATGACATGTATGCAGGGAGTGTAAGCAAATGTCAGGTATGCAGGGAGTGTAGCAGGTCAGCAGAGGGATGTGTAGCAGAGTGTAGCAGGGAGATGTGAGCAGGCATGAACGCCGGATAAGGACAATTGGACGTACCTAGAGTCCTTATGGAGGGGATTCCCTTCCAAAATTAGGGTCTCTTCCCTCTCCCTCTTCCTCTCTCCCATCCAGCAACATCAGTCTTCAATAAAGGTAAGTGCCACATTCAGTTCATTCATTTGTGCATGTAAATCTATCTTTAAGGCCCCCAAAAATTTTTTCCAAACTTCTGGGTTTCTGGAACGGATTAATTGAATTTCCATTATTTCTTATGGGGAAAATAGTTTTGGTTTTCGCCGATTTTGGTTTTAGCCGATCCATCTGGAACGGATTAAAATCGAAAACCGAGGGATGACTGTATTACTATTACTACAGCTATTACTATTACTACTACAGCTACTTCTATTACTACTACAGCTATTACTACTACTATTACTACTGCTATTATTATTACTACTGCTATTATTATTACTACTGCTATTATTACTATTACTATTATTACTATTGCTACTGCTAGTACTATTACTACTGCTATTACTATTATTTCTATTACTACTGTTACTATTATTACTGCTATTACTTTTATTATTAGTGTTACTATTACTGTTTCTATTACTATTTCTACTAGTAGTGTTATTACATATTACTACGGGTACTGCTACTATATATTACTACTACAGTGGACCCCCGGTGTTCGTCCTGCTCCAAACTCGCCTTTTTATGTAAGTGTATTTTTTTAAATGCTTTTATAAGTGTATTTTTGGGGTCTAAAAGGACTAGTCTACTTTACATTATTCCTTATAGGAATAAATTCGTTTGGTAATGGCACTTGAACAGCATTCTGGAACAAAAAAATAACGAAAACCGGGGGTCCACTGTACTACAAACCATACTACAGGTTGACCATCACTAATCCGACATCATCGGAACCTGTAGGGTGCCAGATTAGTGATTTTGCAAGATTAAAGAGTGGTTAGGTTAGACCACGCTTAACCCAATGGGGATATTTATGCATCGGCGATTTCACCCACTTTATGCCCTATTTTTGGCCCATTCCATTGTTCCAGTCTACCAAACTCATGGCTATTTCGCTAGTATTCCTTCTACAGTGGACCCTCCGTTTTCATGTTTAATCCGTTCCAGAGAGATCGGCGAAAACTGAAACCATTTTCCCCATAAGAAATAATGTAAATCCAATTAATCCGTTCCAGACACCCAGAAGTATTAAAAAAAAAAAAAATTGTGGGGGGGGGCCTTAAAGATAGATTTACATGCACAAAAGAATGAACATTCAATGACACTTAACTTTATTGAAGACTGATGTTGCTGGATGGAAGACAGGAAGGAGGGGAGAGGGAAGAGAGGCTATTCTTTGGAAGGGGAATCCCCCTCCATAAGGACTAGGTACCAAGTCCTCATCTGGGGTCACTTCCCTTCTTTGACTTTTAACCCTTTGACTGTCGCAACCCCAAATCCTGAGGTGTCTCCTGGTGTCGCAAAATTTTGGAAAAAAAAAAAAATCTTATGAAATGATAGAGAATCTTTTCCCGATGGTAATGACACCAAAAGTACGAAATTTGGTGGAAAACTTACGGAATTACGCTCTCGCGAAGTTAGTGATCTCGGTGATATATACGCATCGGCGATTTTGCCGACTTTGAGCCCTATTTTCTGCCAATTCCATTGTTCCAGTCGACCAAACTCATAGCTATTTCTTTAAAACTCCATTTGTTCTATTGATTGAGTACAAGAAACCACCAATTTACCGATTTCAACTACCCAATAAAGTGTTCAGAAATTGGCAATTTGGCCAATTTCATGCAAAATAAAAAAGATGTCAATTTCAAAATAAGGTCCTGAATAAACTGCAGACATTCCTGGCACTAAAGTAATATTTTCTCTGTTCATTAGTCATGGCTTTAGGTCCCTCTTATATTACTCTTGCTTTCTATTTTGATTTTTTATTCACACAAAAAAAATAGAAGATTTACTTTTATGCAGACTACTGCATTATTGTAAAAATGGTATAAATAATATCAGTGGTGAAAGAATACAGTGGTACCTCGGTTTACGATGGTCCCCAAATTCGCCCTTTTATGTAAGTTTATTTTTTTAAATGCTTTTGTAAGTGTATTTTTGGGGGTCTAAAAGGACTAGTCTATTTTACATCATTCCTTATGGGGATAAATTCGTTTGGTAATGGCACTTGAACAGCATTCTGAAACGAAAAAATATCGTAAACCGAGGTACCACTGTATTAGACTCACCAGTTGACGTGTATTGGACGCATGGCGTGATTTGTTTACTCTTGAACATTGGCAAAAATCGAACATTTCCGCTACTTTGAGCTCAATTTCAAGGTAGTTTTCATCATGAAACTAATCAAAATCATCTCTATTTCTGTAATATGTTTTCCATTCTATCAAATGAGACCATGAAAAAGAGAATTCAACCATAAATACTATACGAAAATACACCTCAAAGTCGGCGTTTTAATCCAAAAACAGTCAGTTATTTTTGTCTCATTATGCACTGCGTGCTGCAGGATTTTTTTTTATACAGCGCGCACTGACCACACAGTTCCATTCTCTCACATGTGGGCCTACCAGCTTTCTCCTGCTTGATTTGAAGCCGCTAGAATTTTTGAGTATACATACATGTATATACGTCCGAAACAGTGGCTCGTAAGACGTATATATACAACCGAAACAGTCAAAGGGTTAATGCCACTAGGACCAGCTTGAGTCACTGCACACCTGTGGCACTAAATATCTGTCCAGAGAGCTCTGTTTCTGGCGTCTCTTTAAAATGTCCCTAAAATGGGACAAGAGATTGTCATTGTACATGTTGCCGAGATGGCTTGCAAATCTTTGTCAGGGTGATGTTCCTCCACAAATGAATGCATCGTAGTCCACATTGCACAAATCTCCTTAATCTTTGAAGAAGGCACCTTCTTCCATCTCTCTTCCTCCTCCAGTGAAGCAATTTCCTGAGTTGTGGTTTGATGGTGTTGCAGCTCAAGCTCTTGCAGCTCTTCAGTGGTTAGCTCTTCATTGTGGTCCTCCACCAACTTTTCCATATCCTCGCCACTCACATCAACCCCATGGAATTCCCCAATGCCACAGTACTTTCCTCAACTGGCATAGGCTCCTCAGGGTCAGCCCCAAACCCTTCAAAATCCCTCTCTTGGACACAATCTGGCCACAACTTTCTCCAAGCAGAGTTCAGCATCCTGGAAGTCACTCCCTCCCAAGCCTTATCTATAAGGCTTATGCAATTGAAGATATTGAAATGATCCCTCCAGAACTCTCTTAGGGTCAATTCAGTGTCCAAGGTCACTTCAAAGCACCTTTGGTGTCCAGTTTTTTTGAAGTTTGCAATGATCTGCTGGTCCATGGGCTGGATGAGAGGAGTTGTGTTAGGAGGCAAGAACTTCACTGTTACAAAACTGAATTCCTTAGACAATTGGTCTTCCAAGTCTGGAGGATGACCAGGAGCATTGTCCATTACCAGGAGGCACTTGAGTGGCAATTTCTTTTCCAGGAGGTATTTCTTCACACTCGGACCAAACACTTCATTAAACCAGTCAAGGAAAATTTCCCTTGTGACCCATGCCTTACTGTTAGCCTTCCACATCACACACAATTTACTCTTGATGACACTGTTTTTCTTGAACACTCTGGGATTTTCAGAGTGATACACAAGTAAAGGCTTCAATTTTAAATCTGCACTAGCATTACTACAGAATAAGAGAGTTAGCCTGTCTTTCATAGGCTTGTGTACTGGCAGTGCCTTTTCCTCCTTCGTGATGTAGGTCCTCTGGCATTTTCTTCCAAAACAGGCCTGTTTCGTCACAATTAAACACTTGTTGGGGTTCAAATTTTTCAGCCTGTACATATTCTTTGAATTCGTGCACAAATTTTTCAGCCACATGTTTGTCTGAACTGGTACCCTCACCATGCCTTACAACACTGTGTGTGCCACTTCGCTTCTTGAATTTTTCGAACCAGCCTTTGCTGGCCTTAAATTCACTGAGATCATCACTGGTTCCAGGCATTTTCTTGACAAGATCGGCATGCAACTGCCTTGCTTTTTCACAAATGATGGATTGCACAACACTATCACCCACTATCTGTTTTTGGTTTATCCACACCAACAACAATTTCTCCATATTTTCAATTGTTTGTAGTCTGTTTCATTATCGTATTCACCCCTTTCACAATGTCAGCTTCCGTGATTTCTTTTCTCTGTGCCACAGTGGAACTGATGGTTGATGGGGCCTTATTGTATATCCTGCCGAGCTTGGCATTACGTATGCCACTATCATATTTTTCTATGATTTCTTTCTTCACTTCTGTGGTGTTCCTCACTTTCTTTACCAAAGGACTGGCACTAGGAGCTTTCTTTGGGCACATAGTAGCTTATTTAGTAGTCACACACAATAATCAAGGGCCGAAAACAATGGATTGTTAAGAAATGTTTTGTATGAACTCGCAGGATAATGTTCACTCAACCAGAAACAATGCTACACTGAGAATGTGCATGGGAGGCGGGCTTTGTATGCGCGTTGGGCGCTGGACAAGTTCCACACCATCGATGAAAACTGAGCCAATATTTCTACGAAAAAAGTCGGCGAAAACTGAAATTGGCAATAACGGAGATAAACGAAAACAGAGGATACATATACTGTACAGCCTCTCCTCACTTATCGACATACAGTGGTCCCCCGCATAACGAACACCCCGGAAATCGTACAATTATGTAAGTATAATATTGTAAGTGCTTGTGGAAGTGTATTTTTAGGGGCCTGAAATAGACTAACCTACGTGACATTATTCCTTAAGGGAGTAAATTCGTTCGGTAATGGCACTTGAGCAGGCTTCTGGAATGAAGTTTTTTCGTTACTCGGGGGTCCACTGTACTTGTTTACCGACGACTCGGCAAGTAATCCCAGAAAAGAACTTGCCACCTGCAGTGTTAATGGAAGGGGATTCCCCTTCCAAACACTAGCATACTATACTCCATCCTTTCCCCTCCTCCCGTCCTCCACACATCAACAACTCTTCAATAAATGTAAGTGACATGTTATTGTACTATATTTACATGTACAGTGGACCCTCGCTATTCGAACACTCCAAAACTCACCCTTTTATGTAAGTTTATTATTGTAAGTGCTTTTATAAGTGTATTTTTGGGGGTCTGAAATGGACTAACCTAATTTACATCATTCCTTATGGGAATAAATTCGTTTGGTAACAGCACTTTAACAGCATTCTGGAATGAGGGTGAGTTTTGGAGTGTTCGAATAGCGAGGGTCCACTGTATTTCTTTAATGTTCATTAAATTGTGTATTATTTAATGTCAAAAAGTTCTAAAAAATATTTTATTTTACTACTTTTGGAAGTCTGGAACGGATTAATTTTATTTCCATTATTTCTTATGGGGAAAATAAATTCGGATAACGATTGATTCGGTTACAGATACGCCCTCTCTGACGGATTAATATCGTTAACCGAGGTATGACTGTACAGTGGACCCCCAAGTAATGAACAAAATTCATTCCAGAAGCCTGCTCAAGTGCCATTACCGAACGAATTTACTCCCTTAAGAAATAATGTCAAGTAGGTTAGTCCATTTCAGACCCCCAAAAATACACTTACAAAAGCACTTACAATATTATACTTACATACTTGTACGATTTCCGGGGTGTTCGTAACTCGGGGGTCCACTGTACTACAGTACTCTACTGTATAAACATTTAAAAATATACCAGAAATGTTATAAATGGTGCAAAGGTGACATTAAAACAATATCAAAGATGATTGACACAAACCCACTACCATTATAGTATGCTCCTCACTTAGCGACGAATTCGTTTCCCGACGTGGTACTGAGGAGAGGCAGTACAGTGGACCCTCGGTTAACGAACACCCCGGAAATCGTGCAATTATGTAAGTATAATTTTGTAAGTGCTTGTGGAAGTGTATTTTTGGGGGTCTGAAATAGACTAACCTACATGACATTATTTCTTAAGGACGTAAATTCGTTCGGTAATGGCACTTGAGCAGGCTTCTGCAATGAATTTTTTTCGTTAACCGAGGGTCCACTGTAGTAATAACATGATTGCAGAGAAATCACGGAATGGGTTTGGCTTCATCCATGCCATGTGAGTCAGTGTGCTACTGTGGGTTGAAATTCCACCCATTTTGTGATTTGTATTGTATAGTGTGTATAATACAGTGGACCCCCGGTTAACGACCATAATTAGCTCCAGAATGCTGTTCAAGTGCCGTTACCGAATGAATTTATTAACTTAAGGAAAAATGTAAATTAGAGTAGTCTTTTTGGACCCCCAAACATACACTTACAAAAGCACTTAAAAAAATACTTACCTTGGTTGTCTAGGGCAATTGGTGTAAATTGCTGGCTAGACAGATACTGCAAGGAACTTGTAATCCCATTCATTGACAACTGGGACAACTTTTATGGCAAACATGATATGTATGCAAGGGATGGGGTACATCTCTCTGGGACAGGGGTGGAAGCACTTGCCAACTCGATCGAGAGGGCCATTGCTGACATGCCTAGGATTTTAAACTGATAGAGGATAGAGGTATGGGTGTATGTGGGAAACAGTCAGTTTGCAACACTAGGGCTGAAAACAGTAAGTGTATAAAAGAAATTCATCATAAAGTTACAAATAAAGACAATGGATCAGGTCAGCAAACTAAGGGAGACAGTAGAGGGAAACAAGAGACTAGCTCCCTTAAGGTTTACTATACTAATAGCAGGAGTGTAAGAAATAAAGATAGATGAGTTAAGATTAATTGCAAGTGCAGGAAACATAGATATTATTGCTATAACAGAGACCTGGCTCAATCTGAAAGATAGAGAGTTGCCTTCTGAATGTCACATACAAGGCTATAAATTATTCCACACTGATAGGGTCAACAGGAAGGGTGGTGGAGTAGCGATGTATGTCAGAGACAATTTAAATTGTTGTGTTAGACATGATGTAAAATTAGAAGCGTCAGCCACTGAATCTGTTTGGTTACAGCTTCTTGAGGGCCTTGTAAAACTTATCTTGGGTGTGATTTACAGGCCCCCAAATCTTGATAGGGAGTGCAGTAAACTTCTATGGGATGAAATTCGTAAGGCATCTACATATGAAAATGTTGTGCTAATGGGAGATTTCAACTTTAGACAAATTGACTGGAGCAATTTGACAGGAAATTTAGAGTCAAGTGACTTTCTTGATACGATTCAGGATTGTTTTTTGAAACAGTTGGTGACAGAACCAACTAGAGGAAATAACCTGCTAGACTTGGTTCTTGCCAGCAGGGAATCGCTAATTAATAATCTTGAGGTTAATGATGAGCTTGGGAAAGTGATCACAAATCACTCAGTTTTAATATATCATGGAATTACCCTAATAATGGCAATCAAGTCTCTGTCCCTGACTTCCGCCTGGCTGATTTCATAGGACTGAAAAATTACCTGGGTGGGCTGAACTGGAATGACCTGACAGTGGGTCAGGTAGGTGGTGATTGCCAATATGACGTTTTCCAGAGAATAGTTCTAGCTGCTCAGACAACTTATGTTCCTAATAGAGAAATCAGATCAAACAAAAATGATCCTAAGTGGATGAACAATAGATTAAAACATCTCATTGGTCAAAAGAGAGGCATATATAGGCGAATCAAAAGAGGAGAGGGGCAATTAAGTAATCAATATATTCAGTTAAAGAGAGAAATAAAAAAGGGAATAAGAAAAGCAAAAAGAGACTATGAGGTTAAAGTTGCAAGAGAATCGAAAACTAACCCAAAAGGATTTTTTCAGGTATACAGAAGTAAGATTAGGGACAAGATAGGCCCACTCAAAAGTTACTCAGGTCAGCTCACCGTCAGTGATAAGGAAATGTGTAGAATTTTTAACACTTACTTCCTCTCAGTTTTTACACAGGAAGATACTAGCGATATTCCAGAAATAATAAATTATGTAGAACAGGACGATAGTAAACTATACACGATTAGGGTCACAAGTGACATGGTCCTTAGACAAATAGATAAATTAAAACCTAACAAATCCCAGGCCCTGATGAACTGTATGCAAGGGTTCTAAAGGAATGTAAAGAGGAGCTTAGCAAACCTATGGCTAATCTTTTCAACATATCACTGCAAACTGGCATGGTGCCAGATAAGTGGAAAATTGCAAATGTAATACCTATTTTCAAAGCAGGAGACAGGTCCTTAGCTTCGAACTATAGACCAATAAGCCTAACCTCCATAGTGGGAAAATTTATGGAATCAATAATAGCCGAGGCAATTCGCAGCCATCTTGAAAAGCATAAATTAATCAACGAATCTCACACGGTTTTACAAAAGGGCGTTCCTGCCTTACAAATTTAATAACTTTTTCACTAAGGTATTTGAGGAGGTAGATCATGGTAATGAATATGATATTGTGTATATGGACTTCAGTAAGGCTTTTGAAGAGTCCCACATCAGAGACTATTGAGGAAAATTAAGGCACACGGAATAGGAGGAGAAATTTTTTCCTGGATAGAGGCATGGTTGACAAATAGGCAGCAGAGAGTTTGCATAAATGGGGAGAAATCAGAGTGGGGAAGTGTCACAAGCGGTGTTCCACAGGGGTCAGTATTGGGCCCCTTGTTGTTCACAATCTACATAAACGACATAGATGAGGGAATAAATAGCGACATAAGCAAGTTTGCCGATGACACCAAAATAGGCCGTCCAATTCATTCAAATGAGGACAATAGAGCACTCCAGGAAGATTTGAATAGACTGATGCACTGGTCGGAGAAGTGGCAGATGCAGTTTAATATAGATAAATGCAAAGTTTTAAATATTGGACAGGACAATAACCATGCCACATATAAACTAAATAATGTAGATCTTAATACTACTGACTGCGAAAAGGATTTAGGAGTTCTGGTTAGCAGTAATCTAAAACCAAGACAGCAGTGCATAAGTGTTCGCAATAAAGCGAACAGAATCCTTGGCTTCATATCAAGAAGCATAAATAATAGGAGTCCTCAGGTTGTTCTTCAACTCTATATATCCTTGGTTAGGCCTCATCTAGATTATGCTGCACAGTTTTGGTCACCGTATTACAGAATGGATATAAATGCTCTGGAAAACGTACAAAGGAGGATGACTAAGTTGATTCCATGTATCAGAAATCTTCCTATGAGGATAGACTGAGGGCCCTGAATCTGCACTCTCTAGAAAGGGTAGAATTAGGGGGATATGATTGAGGTGTATAAATGGAAAACAGGAATAAATAAAGGTGATGTAAATAGCGTGCTAAAAATATCTAGTATTGACAGGACTCGCAGCAATGGCTTTAAGTTGGATAAATTCAGATTCAGGAAGGATATAGGAAAGCATTGGTTTGGTAATAGAGTTGTCGATGAGTGGAACAAACTCCCGAGTACAGTTATAGAGGCTAAAACGTTGTGTAGTTTTAAAAATAGGCTAGATAAATATATGAGTGGGTGCGGGTGGGTGTGAGTTGGACCTGACTAGTTTGTGCTACTAGGTCAGATGCCGTGCTCCTTCCTTAAGTGAATGTAACCTGACCTGGCTGGGTCGGGACATTGGCTTGGGCCGGTGGGAGACTTGGACCTGCCTCGCATGGGCCAGTAGGCCTGCTGCAGTGTTCCTTCTTTCTTATGTTCTTATGTTCTTAATGTTCGTTAGTGTTTGGAGCCGGCCGTTAACCGGGGGTCCACTGTACTAATAATATTGATGATCATTTTTTTTAAGTCATTGTACAATGGTACACAATCATTTGAGAGCCCATAGTATACACATCATTTACAAGCAGCTTAATTGTAAGTCAAAACACTTGGAATTCTACCCGTTTGTAAATTGGAGGTAATCTGGATATTTTTAGTTTATAGTTGGCAAGATTACAGAATGTGCATTGAATGTGTGTGAAAATCCCCCAAATTAAATGTCAGTATATATAACGTGCAGTATAAGTAAATATCAGCACTGGTTGATTTTTGAGTTTTGCATGGAAAATAATTGTATTTGTTTCTTGAAGTTGCAACAGCTTCAACCTTTACATTGTAATTGTCTAAGTTGCTCCTAATGTGTTATTTTTGTTCTTTGCATAAGATTGGCAAGAGTAAGCACTCAGAAACAAATAGTAATTTGTTGGGAGTATAAATGGCCTATGTGAGTATATATCACAAATTTAAAAAAAATTTGCCGTAGTTACATAGTGTTCAACTGAATGATGATGAGTGTGTCTTCTTTTTTGGGTCACCCTTCCTTGGTGGGAAACAGCCGTGGTGTTAAAAAAAAATCAAGCATTGGATTCTGATGCTATTTGTAGCAAATTATCATTTTGGAAAAAAATAATTTGTGGTCTTCCAGTCCTGGAGTGGTTCAGTACTAGGTGGCAGTGTTAAATGTCCAAGTCATAGATTTATGGATGAATTCAAATTCAGATTTTTATTTCTTTTTATACAGTACAAAAATAATGTAGTTTACTTGTAATAAGGTATTGGTAGGCACAAAATAAAGCCACTAACATGCAATGTATTTCAAGCAAATTAATCCCCAGAAGTCGCTAGTAATGCAGTCACTAGTAATGCAGTCGCTAGTAGATGCAGCCGCCAGTGGCTAGCTGCTGCTACAACTTCACCTATGTTGTTTTGAGACAATGCAGGTTGTACAGTATTTTCCCTCATACAACAGTTTGTTACTGCAGAGTACACATAATCACTATTGAGGCAATATAATAATTTAAGTGGGTGTACTTGGCAAGGCTGAGAATCATTATCAGAATTTCTTAATTCTTGTGTAATTTTAGTTTATAAATTTTGTATTTTTCCCTGGGTATTAATTCGTGATTTACACACAGTATCAGTAAGAAACGTAATTACTAGCTAGTGATATAGGAATATTTATTTGGGTATACCTGACACTATATGGTGATGGCAAATTTTATCATATTTGTGTCTGAGTTTCATTATATAACTGTAGTATTGGGTCTCATAACCTTCACTAACACACAGTGGAAGATGTGAGGAGGGAGTATGAGGTGATCAGAAGTACGAGGTATCAGGTGTTCATTTCATCGGCCTTGATGGACTGAACACATCTCGAGGCTGAGGGGCTGATTACATCAATTCCCTAATCCATGTACATATACTTTACAAAAGGATAAAGACAACAGGCACTGAGGAGTTCCATTTTTCATCTTATTGTTACTTGAAATATTTTGCTTATAAATTTTCTGATCAATTTAGGCAGGGCAAATACAAAAGCCCCTATTTTATCTCTAGCCAACAAACAAGAAAGTGTCTTGCCCACTAAAAAGCTGCAATTCAAGGGCAGTTGCAGCTTCCAAATGAGCAAGCATGCAGCAGGACCTACAGTTAAGTCTCGAATCACGGAACAGTTGGGGTTTGTACCCTCGGCAAGTGAGTCTTAAAACTGGTAAATTCCAGGCAGTGTGGCCTAAGGTGCAAACAAAGACCATAATTCTTCACATCATAGAGAGTCCACTTCCAGCCACTTACCTTTGGCTAGTACTGTCTTCTGTTCTAAATCAGTTAAGAAAATATATGGCAATAATTTTGAAGAGTGTAATGCTTGGAATTCGAGTCTATGGCATTTGAAATTGCTGTAGGAAATACAGTGGACCCCTGGTTTTCGTGATTTTTTTGTTCCAGAATGCTGTTCAAGTGCCATTACCAAACGAATTTATTCCCATAGGGAATAATGTAAAGTAGACTAGGCCTTTTAGACCCCAAAAATACACTTACAAAAGCATTTAAAAAAAATACACTTGCATAAAGGGCGAGTTTGGAGCAGGACGAACACCGGGGGTCCACTGTATGTACAGTATGGGACTGTATATGCAGTATGCTACTGTAGTTATGCTTGAAGCTTCTGGTCACTGGAGTAAGAAATGTTTGCATGTTAGGAACTCTCCCTCCACCTCCGTTATTTTTTAATCACATTGGCCATCTCTTGCCATAGTAGGATGAATAAAAGAAGGAAATGCATTCACCATTATTCATTCACTAGCAGTCTTTCCAGAGGTTGGACATAACAATTCAGTGACTCGCCAAACAGCAACATTGTCACCCATCCTTCAGACTGTAGGCACTGTACTTCCTACCTCTAAGATTCAAGGACATCTTTTTCTCATAGTTAAGCAACATTTATTATATTTATACTGTACTTCCATGAATGAAATCCTTCTGAATGCTTTTGAATGTTACGGACCTGATCTTCAGTTGATTTCTATGGAGCATATTCTAGGGAGTGATATACCAGAGCTTTAAAATTAGCTGAGACTAGCTGACTGCTTTTTCTAGCTTGTGAAGATTAAATGTGTGAAAAATATATTACATGAAAAATTTAGAATGGCAACCCAACGAACAGTACAGGCAGCCCCACTTATACAGTAGGTTAGGTTCCGAGCTACTGCTGTAAAGCGAAAATCACTGTAAAGTTAAACATAGCCTTCTTTCATTTTCAAATGCATATAAAAGCCTGATAACATGTTTACACTATTATATATTAAGCGAGAAATAGAGCTAGGCCTAAAAAATGCATATACAGTGGTACCTCTACTACGAGCAAAATTCGTTCCAGTCAGCTATTCAAGTGCCGATACCGAAGGAATTTTTTCCCATAAGAAATAATGAAAATTAGGTTAATCCATTTCAGACCCCTAAAAATACACTTACAAAAGCACCTACAAAAATACACTTACATAATTGTTCGAGTTGGGAGCTGCTCGTAAGTAGAGGTACCACTGTACAGTACACACATTACTTATTTTAAAATATTTTCATCCTTAGCTTACAGTGAGTGGTGAATATATTTATTATAGGAAGTCTGAAAAAATGAAGACTGGGTATAATTGAAAACTGCTGTATTAGTGAAATGCCATAAAGTGAAGCACTGTAAAGCGGGGCCCGCCCGTATTAATTATTAAGAACTCTATATATTGTCTCCATTATCCATCAGGTCATTATGCCCTGCATGTTGTGTTTGTTCAAACGCTTCACAAAGTGCATTAAATTTTAGTACCATTTCAACGTTCAGCTTAATCATATGAAACATGGCCAATTGGTATGAATAAACTGAGCATTTGAAATGTGTTATAAAAATGCCTTAAAATAATACAGTACTGTATAGTTGTACTGTATATTTTTATTTGTAATTTTTATAGCGCTGTATAACCCCTGTGGTTTAGCGCTTCTATTTGATTATAATAATAATAATAATGTAATTTTTATAATTTTATGCCAATATATTTACAGAGGTGTTATCCTATCTCATCTTGTTTCAAAGCCCAGCTATATCCAAGGTATATTTGCAGCTCTCAGGATGCGACACACAATTGTTCAACAACTGGGTACCTATTTACTTCTGGGTGAACATGGGCATCAAGTACAAGGAAACTTGCCCATACACCTGGAAAATCCTGGAGAAACTGGTTGCAAACTTGCATACTTACTCATCTGTATGTGGTTGCAGGGGTCTAGTCACAGCTCCTGGCCCATTGAATCATTTCATGTGAATGAGAGAGATTTCACAGATGGTGCAAAGTAGTTCCAGTAAGAAAAAAAGTGGAACAAATAACCCAAGGGAGAACTCAGTGAGTGTCAGAGGTGACATTTCAACACCCTCCCTTCATGCATAAGAGGAATTATCAACAAACCTTTGACTGTCTTGAAGAGAGAACATAACATGTTCCTCAACTCAGTTCCTGACTAGCCAGGCTGTGGTTTGTGCACTGGACTGCATGCAGCCAGCAATAAGAGCCTAATTGATTAGGCCTTGATCCACAAAGTGGCCTGTTATGTCCTCTTGGTTTATCAAGGCCTTTAGAATTGCCTTTCCACTCACATTGGGATTGAACCCAAGTTCTTCAGTTGTGAGTCAAAGATGCCACCACTAGCTACAAGTAACTTTTAAGGCATTACTAAAGTTTGGCTGGGTTGACACTGTCACCAATGCATTATTTAATTTTTCCTTCATTTTCTTCAGTATAAAACAGATTTCTCTAGTATGATGAACTTAAGAGTTCTTATGCAACTAAATATAATCAAAATTATCATCAATATAAAGCTTGAGTATAGATGCTGTGCCTTGGAAAACAATATACAGTGGACCCCCGGTTAACGGCCATAATTCGTTCCAGAATGCTGTTCAAGTGCTGTTACCGAACGAATTTATTAACTTAAGGAATAATGTAAAGTAGAGTAGTCTTTTTGGACCCCCAAACATACACTTACAAAAGCACTTAAAAAAATACACTTACATAAATGTTAGTGTTTGGAGCCGGCCGTTAACCGGGGGTCCACTGTATGTATTCACATAAATTAATACAGTATGTGGGTAGTAGAATATAAAAGTTGTAAAATACTTGAACCTGCACACATGTCCTATTAAAATATCCATATACAGGTTTTTCTTGCTTTATGTAGTAGATATGATGCAGGTCATGGCAGCTGTATTAATCTCGGTACGTTAAAGGAACATCACATATACAGGAATACAGTAGTACATAATGTAAATGGGACACTGGATAATAGCAGTCTCACATAGAGCAAGACCTCACGGAGCAATAGAAGCCTCAACTTGCATGTTTTATACAATACAGTACAAAGCTAAACTGCAAGTATATCTTACCTTTATTTTTTTTTTCAGCCAAGAATGTGGGATTCACTGCTTTTGACATGTCAGGCCAGGGTCGCTACCGCAGCTTGTGGGAGCACTACTACCATGACTGCCAAGGTGTTATCTTTGTGATAGATTCCACTGACAAACTTCGGCTGGTTGTAGCCAGAGATGAGCTGGACATGCTACTACAACATGCTGAGGTATAAGAACAACAAAAAGGCACAATACTGTGACTGGAAAATTATACAGATAACCCGTACATAGAAAGGTGTATTTTTGGGGGTCTAAAAGGACTAATCTAATTTACATTATTCCTTATGGGAACAAATTCGTTCGATAACGGCACTTGAACAGCATTCTGGAACGAAATAATGACGAAATCCAGGGGTCCACTGTAATGATGCTTTGGTCTGACTTGGGCCATTAACTAGACACACACAGTAACAAATCAGACTGAAACGTCGTCATAATTTTCTTTCTTCAGTGTGCAGGTTATTTGTGTAGTGCTGAGGTATGAGCTTGTATATTTTTAAGTTTCCTAGCATTGTAATGTTTTAAATTATCTTTCTCATTGGTAAGTACATAGTGTTTATGAGAATGGAAGGTAAACTGATTTGATCCATGGAAGGGGAAAGTAGTCTCAGCTCCTTGGATCAAGAGATTTTCACTGGCATCAGTGCACCTCCCTTCCCACTGAAGGGAAATTCTTTTAAAGGTTTGCAGGTTGCTAGAACAATTTTAGTTAATTATTTTTAAATTATTAACTATTTGTGATTATAATTTGTTGAATAGATTAAATTTCACTATTGAAGTAACGGTGATAGAACTGGTTGTAAATGGTATGATGATACCATAAAATTGTGGATAAGGACACTATACTATTCAGAACATTTATTAAAGGTAATTTACAACGTGTCATAAGAACTAATACTGTTTCTAGCTGTGAGAAAATTTACATTCTTATTCCTTGATGTGTTGTATAGGGTCAGTTATTGTGTCATATAGTCAGTTATTGTCGTATAGGGTCGGTTATTGTGTCGTATAGGGTCGGTTATTGTGTCGTATAGGGTCGGTTATTGTGTCGTATAGGGTCGGTTATTGTGTCGTATAGGGTCGGTTATTGTGTCTATAGGGTCGTTATTGTGTCGTATAGGGTCGGTTATTGTCGTATAGTCGGTTATTGTCTATAGGGTCGGTTATTGTCGTATAGGGTCGGTTTGTGTCGTATAGGGTCGGCTATTGTGTCGTATAGGGTCGGCTATTGTGTCGTATAGGGTCGGCTATTGTGTCGTATAGGGTCGGCTATTGTGTCGTATAGGGTTGGTTATTGTGTCGTATAGGGTTGGTTATTGTGTCGTATAGGGTCGGCTATTGTGTCGTATAGGGTCGGTTATTGTGTCGTATAGGGTCGGTTATTGTTGTCGTTATTGATAGGGTCGGTTATTGTGTCGTATAGGTCGGTTATTGTGTCGTATAGGGTCGGTTATTGTGTCGTATAGGGTCGGTTATTGTGTCGTATAGGGTCGGTTATTGTGTCGTATAGGGTCGGTTATTGTGTCGTATAGGGTCGGTTATTGTGTCGTATAGGGTCGGTTATTGTGTCGTATAGGGTCGGCTATTGTGTCGTATAGGGTCGGTTATTGTGTCGTATAGGGTCGGTTATTGTGTCGTATAGGGTCGGTTATTGTCGTATAGGGTCGGTTTGTGTAGGGTCGGTATTGTGTCGTATAGGGTCGGTTATTGTGTCGTATAGGGTCGGTTATTGTGTCGTATAGGGTCGGTTATTGTCGTATAGGGTCAGTTGACATTTTCCAAGGAAATGCTTCATCAGTCCTCTGTAATGATTGTCACTTGTGAAACTTATGCTTTAATAAATGTCCTGAACTGTACACAAGTGTTCTTATGCACAATTGAAAGAACTGCATAAATACTCATAGAATGAATTGTTACCTCATGAAATGGCATACAGAGATACAGTACTGTTTGAATTAAAACTTTAACTGCGAGTGACAGTGTAAATGGGTACCTGGGTGTTAGTGGACTGGTGTGGGTCGCATCCTGCAACAAAAACTGACCTAATTTGCCCAAAATGTTCAGCATAACAAGCGGCTTTCTATATAGTAGTATGTCATTGATGTCAGCTAGGCCTGTATACCTTGTACATGTACTTGTAGTAAATAAAGATACATATTTTTTTTTTTCAACATCGTCCGTCTCCCACCGAGGCAGGGTGACAAAAAAAGAAAGAAAATCCCCAAAAGAAAATGCTTTCATCATTATTTAACACTTTCACCTCACTCTTTGTCTTTGCAGAGGCGCTAAGATACGACATGACAGTTCAGAAAATCCCTCCAAATCACCAATATCTCAATCCCCTCCTCTAAAGTGCAAGCATTGTACTTCCCATTTCCAGGACTCAAGTCCAACTAAAGCAGTTAACTGGTTTCCCTGAATCCCTTCACTAAATATTACCCTGCTCACACTCCAACAGCTCGTCAGGTCCCAAAAACCAATCGTCTCCATTCACTCCTAACACGCTCACACATGCTTGCTAGAAGTCCAAGCCCCTCGCCCACAAAACCTCCTTTACCCCTCCCTCCAACCTTTTCGAGGACGACCCCTACCCCGCCTTCCTTCTCCTACAGATTTATACGCTCTCCAAGTCATTCTACTTTGATCCATTCTCTCTAAATGACCAAACCACCTCAACAACCCCTCTTCAGTCCTCTGACAAATACTTTTACTAGCTCCTCACCTCCTCCTAATTTCCACACTTCGAATTCTCTGCATAATATTTACACCACACATTGCCCTTAGACAGGACATCTCCACTGCCTCCAGCCGCCTCCTTGCTGCAGCATTTGCAACCCATGCTTCACACCCATATTAAGTGTTGGTACCACTATACTTTCATACATTCCCTTTGCCTCCATGGATAACGTTTTTTGTCTCCACAGATACCTCAATGCACCACTCACCTTTTTTCCTTTATCAATTCTATGGTTAACCTCATCCTTCATAAACCCATCCACTGACACGTCAACTCCCAAATATCTGAAAACATTTACTTATTCCATAATCCCTCTCTCCAATGTGATATCCAATTTTTCTTTATTTAAATCGTTTGATACCCTCATCACCTTACTCTTATCTATGTTCACTTTCAACTTTCTACCTTTACACACCCTCCCAAACTCGTCCACTAACCTTTGCAACTTTTCTTTAGAATCTCCCATAAGCACAGTATCATCAGCAAAGAGTAACTGTGTCAATTCCCATTTTGCATTTGATTCCCCATAATTTAATCCCACCCCTCTCCCCAACACCCTAGCATTTACTTCTTTTACAACCCCATCTATAAATATATTAAACAACCATGGTGACATTACACATCCCTGTCTAAGACCTACTTTTACCGGGAAGTAATCTCCCTCTCTCCTACACACCCTAACCTGAGCCTCACTATCCTCATAAAAACTCTTTACAGCATTCAGTAACTTACTACCTATTCCATACACTTGCAACATTTGCCACATTGCTCCCCTATCCACTCTATCATATGTCTTTTCTAAATCAATTACTGTTTTGCATAGATCTACATCATAATCATAACAACCTTTAGTTATGCTGTGTTACGAATCTTGGCCTGTAGACCACTAGTTAGTTTAATGGTTATCGTAACAATAGTACAGCAAGTGCTAGGAATTACTAAAGTACAAGGCGAAATGAGTTCTTTAAAGGTTTTTCCAGATTTTATTTAAGAATATACTAAGATATCTAGGACTCTTAGTAAAATAAAATAATCTCAACCTCCTTACTCTTAGGAGGGTGTACACACTGTATAGTCCTTTACTTTCACTCTCATATAAGCACCACAAGTTACATTTGTCTGTACAGTCTCAATATAATACGTAAAGAGGATATATAAAACACTTCCTCTGAATTACAACACTTCACAATGTCAATAACGAGTTAGAGTTTATCACTAGACTTAAGCAGAGAATCACTACACTGAAGGTCACTATCACTGTTTCCAAACGAGTCACAACTCGCTAGTGATCCATAGTTGTGAAGTCTATTCTGTAGATAGAACTCGAGGAAATAAGAGCCTCTGAAGATGTGCTCACCATCCCAAAGGTGAGAGAACTGAAGAGTCTCTGGTGGTATGCTCTCCGCACCAGGGGTGAGAGAGAACTCAGCTTCAGAGAACCTCAGAGGGTAAGCTCACCATACCAAAGGTGAGAGAACTGAAGAGTCTCGGAGAGCCTCTGAGGGTATGCTCACCACACCAGGGGTGAGAGAGAACTGACCTGAGTAGAGCACCTAGGTTTGACCTCTACTCGGTATAGAAGGGGAAAGGGACAAACGAGCTGCTCAGTACTTCATCCCTTACCTCTCTAAGTCTCCTACCTAAACACATACATAACTAAATAATTCGTGGCCAGATAATATTATAAAGTAAGGAACCTTTATTTTAGCTATTAATAAAGAAACCAATAATATAACATTACATGAAAAAGCCGAAATTACACATTAAATAAATCTTTCTTCTTAAATTATGATCAAAGGGCGTAACATGCTGTGAGAGGTAAACTTTTTATTCCTAGGCATGAGTGAATGGATCTGTAATGTGGGTGTGCAGAATAGTATAAAAAAATCCTTTCCCATGCAGTGAATGGTGGGAATACCTAATTTCTGACCTTGTGTTTGGTTTAAAATTGTAATTTTGAATCATGTTTTAGGGTCTTTTCATGGTTTTATTGGCTGCTTCTGGGTATCATTTGATAGAATGGAAAACATTCTAATGAAATGGAGATGATTTTGGTCAGTTTCTGACCAGAAGTGACTTGAAATTGGTCTCAAAGTGGCAGAAATATTTGATTTTTGGCAATTTTTCTGAGGATGGGTAGGGGTGCTTCTAAACTCTCCCGTCCCCTTACCAGTTTGTTTATGGGTGTTTACCAAGTCTGCTTCAGTTATTGGGATGGCTTAAACCATGACCAGCCATTTTTACTTATATTTTTATTAGCAGAGAAATAGAATCAAATTTGTATTTTTTGTGATGATGGATTCAAAATGGAAGGCATGACTAATGAACAGAGGAAAGGTTGGTCTAGTATTATTATTATAATCAAATAGAAGCGCTAAACCACAGGGGTTTGGTTGGTCTAGTAGCTGGAATGCCTACAATGTTTGTTAGATTGTTTTTAAATTAGAATTTGTTGAATTTTGTGTAAAATTGGCTAAATTACCAACTTCTGCATTCTGCACACTTTATAAGGTACTTCTGATAGTTGATCAGGCAGTTTTTTTGTGCTCAATAGAATGAAAGGCATACTAGCAAAATAGCCAGGAAAATGGGTTGGTTTGAGCAATGTAATTGACCTATATAGGCCTCAAAGTGGGTGAAATTGCTAGCGCATAATTTGTGTCGAGACTGTCAACTTTGCACCTGTATAATTCCATAAATTTTCCATCAGATTTTGTATTTTTGGTGTCTTTACCTTCAAAAAAGATTCTCTACTATTTTAGAAAGGATTAAACTTAATTTTACTGTTTATGCACAGTACATATTAGGTATTAAAATTGTTCTGTTATATTTTGCATGCAATTAATGAAATTTTAATTCCATTTGCAGATTCGTAATCGCCGTCTCCCTATTTTATTTTTTGCTAACAAAATGGATATGCGTGAAGCAGTGAGCAGTGTTAAGGTCTCGGCAGCTCTAGGCTTAGAGCGAATTACAGACAAGCCTTGGCACATTACTGCTTCAAATGCCATTACTGGAGATGGCTTGCATGAAGGTGTGGAATGGCTTACCAATCAAATTAAAGAAAACTTCGAAAATATTCATAAGCAGTGATTTGCAGGGAACGTGTTCAGCCCTTATATACTACTATAATCAATGAATTGTAGTATACAATTGATATCTCCGAGTTTTAATTTGATGCAGTATCGATTTAAAATTGGTTAAATTTGAAAATGATTGTAACTTGATTCCAAGTTTAAATGCTTTAACTGCTATGATAGCATGAAATGTATATTTTAAATAAGTGCAGAGAAGATCTAGTCAGAAGATCAGCCTGGTCATGGACTGGGCTGCAGGGGCATTAATCCCTGGAATACCCACTAGGTAGATATGCAGGTATTGTCATCAATAAAGTGTGTTGACCAGTTCCATCCTTATAGTGGATAAAAAGACACAAGCAGAACATGGGAACTATTAAGATGCTTCACTTGCATGGCAGGCTTTATCTTGCATGACGGGCTTTATCAAGTCTGTCATGCAAGATAAAGCCTGGTATGCAGGTGAGACATATCAGTAAAGTTTCCAGTTGTTGATTTTGTCTCTCTACCAACTACAACTCCTTGGTATTCCTATACTATGTGCTATAAAAGTTCCGTCCTTATGCTTTATTTTATTTTTATAATGAGCAGAACTATATTTAACGTACTATTAGTAGTGCGTGAAGACTAGACCAAAATGTTCAGAAATTCTCCCGTCCTTCTCTGATAGCAGAGTGCCTGGCTGTGTTCCTTATAAGTATAATATGAGAATTATGCTTCCCTTCCCAATGAAATACAAAGCAATGCATACATAAATGTAATTTGTAGTCTATTAAGCATATTTTCTTGCAAAATAAACATTTGAAATTGATATTTAAATGCTTTATTAAATATATGATAAAACATTGAACAATTGATTCAGTATTAAACAAGTTAGGATGTGATTTTAGAAAATCATTAGCAACAATCAGATGCAACTTGTAGATGTAATTGCCCGTGACTAAGAGCGTTGGCTTCGTAGTTTTAGGGCTGCCTTGTTCCAGGTTCAATCCCTACACATTCCATAAGTTATGATGGGCTCAGAATTGAACCACAGTATGGGTGGGGTTACCACGGTAAGGATAGGGTTACCATGGTACGGTACCCGTACCGTGAACCCATGGCGAGCGAGTCCTATGGGTTTAAACTCCACTCATTCCGTTGTTTGTTTGCAATCATTTTATTAAGATTTCGTGAGTCACTCTGAATTAAGTTTTTAAGGATTAAAATCAAAGTATGTATGGGTAATGCTATTAGATAAACAAATGTATGACGTACAGATCTCCTTTGCTTTATGCTGATTTGCATTATGCAAGTTCACTCTGTTTTTATCTGTACAGTAATTCATTGTGTGATTTGTAGTTGCTGTTTGCGATCAGCACAGTTAACAACGCATTGAAAAATTCTCATGATGCATAATTGTTTATGGTCTGATGGAGCTTGGTACAGAGACCAAGAACCTGAAACATGTTGACAGCATAAGACGAGGGACGTGTGTATATGTGATGGAACCATATTTTTGTGTAGTGCCCTGTAAAATATAGAATCATTAAGAAATTATAGATTAGAGACAGATTTTAAGCTTATTAATGGTCGTGGCCTTCTATGTAATAAGCATTTCTTGATTATCGTACAAACTTTATTATTGCATTCCATATTTACATGGCAGAAAATAAATGAATAAATAATGCACAGCCTCTCAGCACACACTATAATGCCTTGTCAAGCTGGACCAAATACATACATCTGTTTTATGTACTTGGCAGTTGTGCCAGACCTTTCAGTAATTAGGAAAACACACTGTTGCCGTAACTGTCAGTTTATATGAGTTCAATATCTCTTGATTTATTATTCTGTTTATAATATAGCACAAATAATATATTTGAGGCACCACCTTAACCCTTAAACGGTCCAAACGTATATATACGTTAGTACTGCTACTGCCCCTTTGAAGTGGAAAGTGATGTCGGCAGGCTGGCAGGCCAGCTGGCTGCCTGCCTGGTCACCTGGCTGGCCAGCAGCTGGCTGGTCAGCTGGGTACCTGATTGGCTGTCTATCTCTGTCTGTCTGTATCTATCTGTCTCTGTCTCACAGGAACACATACGTAAATACAATTATACATAGTGTAAATTACCTAGGATAACTAAAAAAATCAAGGCAGTGATATAATGTGCTTGTGATCTGTGTAATACCAGTTGGTTTATGAGCTACTGTCTGAGACAAGCAGACAGAAAGACAGACACACAGACACAGAAAGACAGACACAGACAGACAGAAAGACACACAGACAGACAGAAAGACACACAGACAGACAGAAAGACACACAGACAGACAGAAAGACACACAGACAGACAGAAAGACATACACACACACACAGACAGACAGAAAGACACACACACACACACACACACACACACAGAAAGACACACACACACACACAGACAGAAAGACACACACACAGATAGACAGAAAGACACACACACAGACAGACAGAAAGACACACACACAGACAGACAGAAAGACACACACACAGACAGACAGAAAGACACACACACAGACAGACAGAAAGACACACACACAGACAGACAGAAAGACACACACACAGACAGACAGAAAGACACACACACAGACAGACAGAAAGACACACACAGACACAGAAAGACACACACACAGACAGAAAGACACACACACACAGACAGACAGACAGACACACACACACACACACAGACACAGACAGACACACACACACACAGAAAGACACACACACAGAAAGACACACACACAGAAAGACACACACACACAGACACACACACAGACAGATACAGACAGGCTTGAGTAACACATAAAGGGAAGCAGTATAATATCATCAAATGTAATTACTGGACTGATAAGAAGAGATAAGACTACCCTCACTCTCCCACAAATGTCACCAGTCATCATTAGTGGAGATCAGATAAGGCAGCGACACAAATCTTACATAATGCTTCAGGGGAACTATTATTACTTATTATTATTATTATTATTCACTATTATTATCATTATTATTATGCACTATTATTATCATTATTATTATGCACTATCATTATTATTTTTATGCACTATTATTATTATTTTTGAGTACAATTTCAGTACCTAATATTAGTGTCAGAACACAGATTGACTATGAAATCACAAGAACTACTATAAATTGTAATTATCAGAACATAAAAATTATATAAAAATAATAAAAAAAGAGAGAAAAAAGGTATATCGGCAATGATTCTGCAAGCGGCAGGACTCCTGTTGCTGTCAGGTGAGCATCCAGAGCCAACTTCTCCGCCTCATATCTCGGTAAGTACTGACCCAAAAAAAATTTTTTTTATCCTATAGCACTTAAAAAAAGGTGCTCTTTATTTCTATATAAAAAAAAAAATATTCGGGGCAGTAGCAGTACTAATGTATATATACGTTTGGACCGTTTAAGGGTTAAACACACTGACATGCTTACTTTGTCAGCCCTCCTCTCTGGCAGTCCCACCTTTAATGCTGACTTGCATGACATTTACTTTGACCCCCCAGGGAAATTTTGTATATTATTATACAGTGGTCCCTCGGTTTTCGTGCATCTCCAAACTCGAACATTTATGTAAGTGTATTTTCGTAAGTGCTGTTGCAAGTGTATTTTTGGGGGTCTGAAATAGACTAACCTACATGACATTATTTCTTAAGGAAGTAAATTCGTTCGGTAATGGCACTTAAGCAGCATTCTGGAACGAATTTTCGGCGAAAACCGAGAGACCACTGTACTATTATTATAATCAAATAGAAGCACTAAACCACAGGGGTCAGGAAATTTTGTAGATATTGGTAGCAGAGAAGATTTCAACTACTCAAACCCATACTATTTGCAGATGACACTACATACGTTATCTCTCACCCAAGCCCAGACATACTAGCCAACACTGTAAATGCTGAATTGCAGAAAATATCTACCTGGATGATGACTAACAAACTTACTCTAAATATTGATAAAACCTATTTCATTCAGTTCGGGAACAGAGCTACAAATGTACCACTTAACATAATGATAAACGGGTCCCCTATCACAAAACTCACTGAGGGAAAATTCTTAGGAATCCATCTTGACAGTGGCCTAAAATTTCAGACACATACACAACAAATTTCCAAGAAAGTCTCAAAGACCGTTGGAATACTATCCAAGATACGGTACTATGTTCCAGAACCAGCTCTCCTTACCCTATATCACTCACTCATTTACCCCTACCTCACCTATGGAATCTGTGCATGGGGCTCAACATCAATAACTCATCTCAGACCATTAATAACACAACAAAAGGCAGCAGTTAGAATGATGATAAATTTACACTCCAGACAACATACTCCACGAATATTCAAAAATCTAAACTTACTCACCATAAAAGACATCTATACTTTTTACTGTGCCTATTACATACATAGAAAACACTATGCAAATATTAACCCACCACTCAAACTTCTCCTTACCAACTTTAACAGGACACATGACCATAACACTAGACACAGATCACTCCTCGATGTTCCCCGTGTCCATCTAACACTATGCAAAAACTCAATGCATATAAAAGGCCCAAAAATTTGGAATTCATTACCTGTGATTGCCAAAGAAACCCTGCCTGTACCCCAATTCAAAACGCTGCTAAAAAACCACCTTCTCACCCAAACCTAGGTGCACAATATCAGACATTCCCAACAAAGTAGATTAATCACTTCAAAATGTAAAAACCTGATTTATCACTTAAATGTAAAAACCTGTTATGAATAAAACATAATGAGATAACTGTTTCTATAACATTTACATTATAATGACCACATAAACTGTAATTGCAATGCAACTAATTGTTTTAAATTGTTATCTCACTCAATTACATAGTTGCATTGCTACAATTAATAAATTATGTTCAACTTATATTCAAATTTACAACTTAGATACACAATTATACTTATTTTATAAATTATCAACCATAATTTTTTACCATGTAGTCTACTATTAATTAATCTTAAGAATGCCCACAATGCACAGCATATTAGGGGCTTTTGGCATGTACACCTCATTTATACCTAAATATGTATCATATCTAAATAACAACATTGTATCATGTCTAAATAAACTATTATTATTATTATTATTATAGTGCTGTTATATACAGTGGACCCTCGGTTAACGAATACCCCGGAAATCGTGCAATTATGTAAGTATAATTTTGTAAGTTCTTGTGGAATTGCATTTTGGGGGTCTGAAATAGACTAACCTACATGACATTATTT
>WNWK01012724.1:35000-58364 GCA_009830355.1 Cherax destructor | reverse complement strand
ACTCTGTCCACCTGTATAGGTTGTAGAAAGGGGATCCATTTTTTATTGTCCAAGTGATCTTTTTGTGGGTTTTCTGTAAAAGCCGCAAACATAGCTTTTGGGCTCTGTAAGCAGTCCACGAATGTAAGGTATCTTGTTTTTTGCGGGCCCAAAAACCCTGTATATTAGCAAAGTTTGAATGTAGTTGGATTGGTGGTATGGGGGGGGGTTCTTTTTCCTGGCTCTTATCTTTTTAAGGGGTGGAGGCCACTGACTGTGATTTCACTCCAAAAAATGCTGCAGTTGGTGTCCAATTTCTGTCTTTTCCCCTGCCAGCTTTTTCCTTCCTGGCTCAAAAAACCTCTCTCCCGGGAGTGGCTGTGGCTACCCGGGTTTTTGCCATGGTCGGGATGTTCTGTGTCGCCCGTACCCTTTAGGTGGTATGCCTGGCAATAAAGGTTATCCCTGTCTTTCCTGAATTGATGTGGCACATTTCAGGGGGGGAAAAAACTTACAGGAGGGGGAGGTTGCTTTTTCCTGTTTTATGGGAACGGCATTTTCTGGGCGGGATCATTAATTCATGTCCCTTTCGATTTCCCAGTTTTTCCATGCCTGCAGATACCAAGTGCATAATATTCACATAGGCCGGGCCGTTTGCCCTGGTTTTTGACTGTTTTCCCCCATTGGGGGTGTGTTCCTGTCTCATGTCTGTCTTCGTTACTTTTAAACAACAATGGAGTCTTCAACTGTTTCCCGTAATTTATCTTCAGTTTTTCCTGGGCACCCCCTTGTTTACTATCTACCGTGTTTTTTTGCTTTTTGGGAAACCTGTTTTGTGTATGTCCTTATCACCCTTTTTCCCCCATCATTTATTTCATTAGGCTACTGCCCCTTTTCGGGACACCATTTATTTCTCCATTCTTAATTCGGCTCCATTTCACCATCTCGCCTTGATTTTTCCCTTTCCCAACGGGTTATAAAAAAAGGCCATTTTTTTTATGAAGTCCGAGGTGTTGTCATTTTTTAATATCGAGGGATTTTTTTACAGTTCGGTCTCATTTGGACATCCCAAAAACACCCCCTTGTTTTTTCCCCGGGGAGTAGAGTCTTAAATTTTCCAACAAGGGGCGGGCAGCTTTTAAACCAAAAAAAGTTGCATGTAATCCATGCAGAGGAACGTTTGCTTGTTAGTTCCATCCCAAAAGGGTTTTGATTGATTTTGTTGGGTTTGCTTAACTGTATTTCTCCCAATGGGTTTCCCCTAAGTGGTGATCCTCTATTTGTATCGTATCTATTTTATTTGCATGTTTTTTTGGAACAATCTTACCTGGAATATACCAGTCACTGATATACCAGTCATTAGAAAACCCCAGTCATTAGATATCCCAGTCACTAGATATACCAGACACTAGATATACCAGTCATAGAATCCCCATCACTTGTTTATACCAGCTTAAGATATACCAGTCACTAGATAACCAAATTAGATATACCAGTAAACAGATATACCAGTCACTAGATATACCAGTCACTAGATCTATCAGTCATTAGATATACCAGACGATAAATTAAGACACATATGCAACACTCGTCGGTTCTCTGACCCATTCATCTACATCGTGTCTGACACAGCAACATCTTGGTATCTTAATACAGGGAATTCTTCCCTTGGCCACCACCTACTTCCACATTGGTCAAATGTGACACTTCCTGCGACTGCTGCACCTCTCCTGCCTACAGTATATAAGAGTTTCGAGAGTATCTACTCTCTGAGCCCGGCCATGGGCCAGGCTCGTCTGGGGCTTGCCTGGTCAACCAGGCTGTTGCTGCTGGAGGCCCGCTGCCCCACATATCCATCACAGCCTGGTTGATCTGGCACCTGGTGAAGATATTTGTCCAGTTTCCTCTTGAAGGCTTCTACACTGGTTCCAGCCATGTTTCGGATATCTTCTGGTAAGATGTTGAATAGTCTGGGACCCCGGATGTTAATACAGTGCTCCTATTGTCCCCACCGCACCCTGCTCCTCACTGGGTTTATTTTACACTTTCTCCATATCTCTCACTCCAGTATGTTGTTATGGCAGTGTGCAGATTTGGGACCAGGCCCTCAAGTACTTTCCATGTATATATTATCATGTATCTCTCCTCCGCTCCAATGAGTACATGTTCAAGACTTGAAGGCGTTCCCAATAATTTAGATGTTTCAATGGCTCAATGTGAGCCGTAAACGATCTCTGGATTTGTTCCAGCTCTGCTATTTCTCCTGCCCTGAACGGGGCCGTCAGCACTGAGCAGTATTCTAAGTGAGGGAGCACTAGCGATTTGAATAGTGTCACCATCGGCATTATTTCCCTTGTTTTGAAAGTTCTCAATACCCACCCCGTCATCTTCCTGGCTGTTGTGATCTTTGTCTTGTTATGGTCTTTAAACGACAGATCAGCAGACATAATTATTCCCAAGTCCTTTACGTGTTCCTTTCGTTCTATGTGGTGACCCTCTTGCGTTTTGTATATAGTGTTCCTTTTGAGTTCTTCATTTTTCCATACCTAAGCAGCTGAAACTTATCACCATTGAACGTCATGTTGTTCTCCACTGCCCATTGGAAGACCTTGCTTATGTCTTCCTGTAATTTTTCAGTGTCCTCTACCGTAGTGACTTTCATGCTTATTTTAGTGTCATCTGCAAATGATGATACAAAAGTGTGCTGGGTGTTTTTATCTATGTCTGCTATGAGGATGAGAAACAGCAGGGTGCCAGGACAGTGCCTTGGGGCACTGAGCTTTTGACCTCGCTGATGCTGGATCTTGCCCTGTTCACTACTACTTTTTGTGTTCTGTGTGTTAGGAACTCAAAAATCCATCTGCCTACCTTCCCCGTAATGCCGTAATGTTCAAGATTGATGGACTGACAACATCGACTCAAGGCTGAGGGACTAATTACCTCAAACTCTCCTGTTCTTCACGATTCTCCTTTGTATGGACTGATGAAGCCACTGTGTGGCGAAACGTTTCCTCAATAAAGATACCCAAGTGTTGCATATGTGTCTAATTTACCAACTCGTCGGTTCTCTGAACCATTCATTTACAGATATACCAGACACTATATATACCAGTCACTAGATATACCAGTCACTAGTTATACCAGACACTAGATATACCAGTCACTACATATACCAGTCATTAGATATACCAGACACTAGATATACCAGTCATTAGATATAACAGACACTAGATATACCAGTCATTAGATATACCAGTCATTAGATATACCAGTCACTAGATATACCAGACACTAAATATACCAGCAGTCGTATATTCCCTCCGGCCTTCATAACTCTCGTGTCCGTGGGTCTTAAATACCAGACACTAGATATACCCGTCACTAGTTATACCAGTCACTAGATATACCAGTCACTAGATATACCAGTCACTACATATACCAGTCATTAGATATACCAGACACTAGTTATACCAGTCACTAGATATACCAGACACTAGATATACCAGTCACTAGATATACCACACTACATATACCAGACACTAGATATACCAGACACTAGATATATCAGACACTAGATATACCAGACACTAGATATACCAGACACTAGATATACCAGACACTAGATATACCAGTCACTAGATATACCAGTCACTAGATATACCAGTCACTAAATATACCAGTCAAGCTACGATATACCAGTCACTAGATATACCAGCACTAGATATACCGACACTAAATATACCAGCAGTCGTATATTCCCTCCGGCCTTCATAACTCTCGTGTCCGTGGGTCATAAATACCAGACACTAGATATACCAGACACTAGATGTACCAGACACAAGATATACCAGACACTAGATATACCAGTAACTAGTTATACCAGACACTAGATATACCAGACACTAGATATACCAGACACTAGATATACCAGACAAAAGATATACCAGACACTAGATATACCAGACACTAGATATACCAGTCACTTGATATACCAGACACTAGATATACCAGTCACTTGATATACCAGACACTAGATATACCAGTCACTTGATATACCAGACAAAAGATATACCAGACACTAGATATACCAGTCACTAGATATACCAGTCACTAGATATACCAGACACTAGATATACCAGTCACTAGATATACCAGACAATATATATACCAGACAATAGATATACCAGACACTAGATATACCAGTCACTTGATATACCGGACACTAGATATACCTGGAGAGGGTTTCGAGGGTCATTGCCCCCGAGGCCTGGTCCATGACTAGGCCTCGTGGTGGATCAGGACCTGATCAACCAGGCTGTTACTGCTAGCCACACGTAAACCAATGTAGGAACCACAGCTCAGCTGGTCAGGTACTGACTTTGTGTCTGTCCAGCTCCCTCTTGAAGACAGCCAGAGGTCTTGAAGACAGCCAGGGGTCTTGAAGACAGCCAGGGAGTCTTGAAGACAGCCAGGGATTCTTGAAGACAGCCAGGAGTCTTCAAGACAGCCAGGGAGTCTTCAAGACAGCCAGGGAGTCTTGAAGACAGCCAGGGGTCTTGAAGACAGCCAGGGGTCTTGAAGACAGCCAGGGGTCTTGAAGACAGCCAGGGGTCTTGAAGACAGCCAGGGAGTCTTGAAGACAGCCAGGGAGTCTTGAAGACAGCCAGGGAGTCTTGAAGACAGCCAGGGAGTCTTGAAGACAGCCAGGGAGTCTTGAAGACAGCCAGGGGTCTTGAAGACAGCCAGGGGTCTTGAAGACAGCAGGGGTCTTCAAGACAGCCAGGAGTCTTCAAGACAGCAGGAGTCTTCAAGACAGCCAGGGGTCTTGAAGACAGCCAGGGGTCTTGAAGACAGCCAGGGAGTCTGAAGACAGCCAGGGAGTCGTGAAGACAGCCAGGGAGTCGTGAAGACAGCCAGGGAGTCTTGAAGACAGCCAGGGGTCTTGAAGACAGCCAGGGGTCTTGAAGACAGCCAGGGGTCTTGAAGACACCAGGAGTCTTGAAGACACCCAGGAGTCTTGAAGACAGCCAGGGAGTCTTGAAGACAGCCAGGAGTCTTGAAGACAGCCAGGGTCTTGAAGACAGCCAGGGTCTTGAAGACAGCCAGGGTCTTGAAGACAGCCAGGAGTCTTCAAGACAGCCAGGAGTCTTCAAGACAGCCAGGAGTCTTCAAGACAGCCAGGAGTCTTGAAGACAGCCAGGGAGTCTTGAAGACAGCCAGGGTCTTGAAGACAGCCAGGGGTCTTGAAGACAGCCAGGGTCTTGAAGACAGCCGGGGAGTCGTGAAGACAGCCAGGAGTCTTGAAGACAGCCAGGGGTCTTGAAGACAGCCAGGGGTCTTGAAGACAGCCAGGAGTCTTGAAGACAGCCAGGGAGTCTTGAAGACAGCCAGGGAGTCTTGAAGACAGCCAGGGGTCTTGAAGACAGCCAGGGGTCTTGAAGACAGCCAGGGGTCTTGAAGACAGCCAGGGAGTCTTCAAGACAGCCAGGGAGTCTTGAAGACAGCCAGGGAGTCTTGAAGACAGCCAGGAGTCTTGAAGACAACCAAGGGTCTTGAAGACAGCCAGGGGTCTTGAAGACAGCCAGGAGTCTTGAAGACAGCCAGGGTCTTGAAGACAGCCAGGAGTCTTGAAGACAACCAAGGGTCTTGAAGACAGCCAGGGGTCTTGAAGACAGCCAGGGTCTTGAAGACAGCCAGGGTCTTGAAGACAGCCAGGGGTCTTGAAGACAGCCATGGGTCTTGAAGACAGCCAGGGAGTCTTGAAGACAGCCAGGAGTCTTGAAGACAGCCAGGAGTCTTGAAGACAACCAAGGGTCTTGAAGACAGCCAGGGGTCTTGAAGACAGCCAGGAGTCTTGAAGACAGCCCAGGAGTCTTGAAGACAGCCAGGGAGTCTTGAAGACAACCAAGGGTCTTGAAGACAGCCAGGGGCCTTGAAGACAGCCAGGGAGTCTTGAAGACAGCCAGGGAGTCTTGTAGACAGCCAGGGGTCTAAGAGGAGGGGGTATTGGGATAGGTTCGGTCTGAGGAAGAAGACCAAGAGGTCCAATCCTCAGACCGATAGCTCTTAACCTTGTCAAGGAGCCCCCTTAAAGAGGAACTCCTCCTCAGCCCTCTGGATAATAGTTTGGTAATCCGGGGGGGGGGGGGGGGAAGACAGCCAGGAGTCTTGAAGACAGCCAGGGGTCTTGAAGACAGCCAGGGGTCTTGAAGACAGCCAGGAGTCTTCAAGACAGCCAGGGAGTCTTGAAGACAGCCAGGGTCTTGAAGACAGCCAGGGGTCTTGAAGACAGCCAGGGAGTCTTGAAGACAGCCAGGAGTCATGAAGACAGCCAGGAGTCTTGAAGACAACCAAGGGTCTTGAAGACAGCCAGGGTCTTGAAGACAGCCAGGAGTCTTGAAGACAGCCAGGGTCTTGAAGACAGCCAGGGAGTCTTGAAGACAACCAAGGGTCTTGAAGACAGCCAGGGGTCTTGAAGACAGCCAGGGGTCTTGAAGACAGCCAGGGGTCTTGAAGACAGCCAGGGGTCTTGAAGACAGCCATGGGTCTTGAAGACAGCCAGGGAGTCTTGAAGACAGCCAGGGAGTCTTGAAGACAGCCAGGGAGTCTTGAAGACAACCAAGGGTCTTGAAGACAGCCAGGGGCCTTGAAGACAGCCAGGGAGTCTTGAAGACAGCCAGGGAGTCTTGAAGACAGCCAGGGAGTCTTGAAGACAACCAAGGGTCTTGAAGACAGCCAGGGGCCTTGAAGACAGCCAGGGAGTCTTGAAGACAGCCAGGGAGTCTTGTAGACAGCCAGGGAGTCAAAGAGGAGGGGGAATTGGGGGGTAATTAGGTTCGGTCTGAGGAAGAAGACCAAGAGGTCCAATTCCTCAGACCGATAGCCTCTTTACCTTGTCAAGGAGCCCCCCTTAAAGAGGAACTCCTCCTCAGCCCTCTGGATAATAGTTTTGGTAATCCCGCACCTCCACCTAATTTCCAAACTCCGAATTCTCTGCATTATATTCATATTTGTATGTCTCATAATAATAAAAAGGCTTTGAAATGAGCTGATGTAGGTAACATCTCTTAGTTTGTAAGTAAAGTTAGGAATCCTTAACCTAACCTTGTAAAACGCTGTGTAAAAGAGAGAAAGAGAGGGGGTAAAGCCCAGAACCTAAACTGCTGTATAAGCGAGGCCTCCCTGTATTAAGTGCTGTATAGGCGGGGCCCTTCTGTACTTACAGAAACAGTCTTCATCTGTTATACCTACATACACTGTACCCAGCAAGGACAAATACTAAAACCATTCCAACCAGAATTTATTGCTGATATTGAGGAACACATAAAACACAATTAGTCAAAATGGGAATTTTCAGGGCAGACTGATGTTGCGTGGATATTAGACGATTACAAAGATCTTGCTCTACACAAGTGCATATCAATAATAATAATAATAATAAATAATAAAATTAGTAATTAATAACTAATAGTAATAAGTAATAATAATACAGTGGTACCTCGGTTTTCGTACAGCTCCCAACTCAAACAATTATGTAAGTGTATTATTGTAAGTGCTTTTGTAAGTGTATTTTTTGGGGTCTGAAATGGACTAATCTAATTTACATTTGTCCTTATGAGAACAAATTCGTTTGGTAACGGCACTTGAACAGCATTCTGGAATGAATTATCGATGAAAACTGAGGTACCGCTGTAATAGTAATAATAATAAGTAATAATAATAAAAGTAATAAGTAATAATAGTAATAGTAATAATAATAAAAATAGTAATAATATTAATTTGGGATTTTATAATTCTTGAGTGTGTGTTCTTGAGAAATACACAAGCACTTGTACATTAATAAACCAGAAATATAACACAGTGAAAAAGTTAGAATAGTGAAGTTGGTATTAAAGACAGGCAGAGCCGTGCTCAGCCTCGGTGACAAACACATCAGTGTAAGAACACCACCACTGCTGCTAAGATAACTCTCACTTACTGTATGGAGGGCTCCAAGCCATGCTAAGCCAGTTCTAAAACTAGTAGGCCACCATGCTATTCCCTGCACCATGTCGGTCTTAATAAGATACATTCAACTGGTATAACTGTGCGCCAGGTTGGACTAACCACAGGCTGGGACGGTACAGTGGATAACACACTGGTTGCTGTGGGACTGCACCTTCTGACAAGTAGTTTAGAATTACATTAAGTTCTCAACTTACGAACACATTGAGGACCTCCTGAATTGTGTATAATATTCATAATACAATACATAAATAACCCTCACATAGAAGAGAGGAATTTACGACGTTTCGGTCGTCTCTCCTACGTGTGGGTTATTTGTATATTGTACATGAATGGAATACAATACCAACAAGATGAAAATTAGACACACGTGCAACATCTGGGTATCTTTATTGTAGACGTTTTGCCATCCAGTGGCTTTATCAATACAAATTCAAGAACATGAATGGAAGACGGAAGAACTATATACAAAAGATGAGGTAATCAGTCTCTCAGCCTTGGAGTTGTTGTGAAGAGCACCGTAGTCATAAGATTCTTCATGACTACGGTGCTCTTCACACCAACTCCAAGGTTGAGGGACTGATTACCTCATCTTTTGTATACATTTCTTCATATTATGTCTCATATTGTATTGATAAAGCCGCTGGATGGTGAAACGTCTACAATAAAGATACAGTGGAACCCCACCTAACGAACGCTCCATATAGCGAACAAATCGCGTAACGAACGTTTTTTTCGCAAAATATTTTTCTCATGTAGCGAACATTTACTCATGTAGCGAACCGTACCAGACCTGTCCGCCTGCGGTGAGGCGGACAGGACGCCAGTCAAGCGTTGTTTACACTTGAGAGAAAATTACCCAGTGAGCTCTTTCAAACATTCACAATACTTTTGTTGTGTTTATTGCTGGTTCAGTGATTGTCACTGTGAAATAAGTCACCATGGGTCCAAAGAAGCTTCACAAGTCAATATAGGCTATAGCACCAGCCAGTGATAAAGTGTAGCAATGGAAATAAGTCACTCTGTCTTGACTTTTTTTTTTTGGTTATCCTAGGTTTTCTACACATATGCTGCTATATAGTATGATAATCTATGTATAACTGGATTTGTGTATACCTGAATAAACTTACTTACTTAAGTAAGTTAAGCGATTAATCGATAGAAAATGACGACACAAAACTTAACTTCTACAATGTTGTTTGAGATTATAGGGACACTGAGAAGAGTGCCATACTCTGCCACCATCTCCTCCTTATACCCAACAACACCACCAACACACTCCACCAGTCCTTATACCCAACAATAACACCAACACACTCCACCAGTCCTTCCAGATTTGCAATAACATGTTTTATTCATTCTAGAGTTTATATCATGTTTCTATGTTATCAATATTGTTTATTATGTCATATTAGATGAATTGTGCTAGATAAATAAGCTGTAGAGTTGATATTATTGTCATATTGAAGGACTATCTTGTCCTGCCTCCAAACAAACTCTCCTGACTCTCTCATACGCCAACAAGAGTCTTCAATAAAGGTAAAACTTATTTAACTGTTCATTTGTCCATTATAATTAGTGCTTTATATTTATTTCTCATTGTTTTCTGTATGTACAGTGGGCCCTTGAAAATCATCCATAATCCATTCCTGAGAGTCTGCCTATTTTCAAAATGGATGACTTTCAAACCCATTTTCCCCATAAGAAATAATGTAAATAAAATTAATCCGTTCCAGACACCCAAAAGTATTTAAAAAATATTTTTTTTTTACATGAAATGTACATTTATCTACACAGAAAACAATGAGATATATAGTATTAAACAGTAATTAATTGACACTTACCTTTATTGAAGAGTTGTTGATGTGTGGAAGAAGGAAGGAGGGGAGAGGAAGGAGGTATTGCTAGTGTTTGGAAGGGGACTCCCCTTCCATTAACATTTCAGGTACCAAGTCCTTGCCTTCCTGCTACACTCCCTGCATCCCTACTACACTCCCTGCATCCTTGCTACACTCCCTGCATCAATGCTACACTCCCTGCATCCCTGCTACACTCCCTGCATCCCTGCTACACTCTTTACCACAGGGCTGGCACTAGGAGCTTTCTTTGGGCCCATGGTGGCTTATTTAGCAGTTGCAAGCACTAAAAACAATGGAATACTGACAAAATGTATGGTATGAAGGTCACTCGCTGGTAAACAATGGCACACTGATGCTCAATGTGGTGTTTATGTGCCCAGGCGGCTGGGAAGCCATGCTGACGCGTTTCAGAAGACCGCCTATTTTTAAGCCAACTGACTATTATCAAGCCAATATTTTGCCGAAAAAAGTGGCCTATTTTTAAATTTGCCTATATTCAAGGGAGCCTATTTTTGAGGGTCCACTGTAAAACTATAGTATTTATTCTTTAAAAAAAATGAATTTTGGGTGAAAATTTTTCGGTGGAAACGGATTAATTGTATTTACATTATTTCTTATGGTTAATAAGGTTTCGAATTACGAACTTTTCGTGTTAAGAACTAGCTCCTGGAACAGATTAAGTTCGTTAGTTGAGGGACCACTGTACCCAGATGTTGCACACGTGTCTAATTTTCACATTTGTATATTGTTTCAGTCGGTGTATTGTACCGTTTTGCTTTTTATTCATAATACACGAAGTCTGTGTCGTGTATAATAATAATATACACGATTCAACAGATTCTCAATGTGTTTAAGTCGAGACTGACTGTGCTGTATCTTCCAGAATATGGTGGTACCTCGAGTTATGAACAGCTCCCAACTCGAACAATTATGTAAGTGTATTTCTGTAAGTGCTTTTGTAAGTGTAATTTTTGGGGTCTGAAATAGATTAATCTAATTTACATTATTCCTTATGGGAACAAATTTGTTTGGTATCGGCACTCAAACAGCCTTCTGAAATGAATTAAGCTCGTAACTCGAGGTACCACTGTATAAGGCACATAATTATATAAGCCGATGTTGCCAATGTAATGCAATGTTAGTAAACAACTGCTAAAATGTAACCCAAAGCCTACCCTTAACCCTGACCTTGAGAATACAAGGTCCAGGCTGATTTTCCAAGACTTCTTGTGGAAAAAAAAAGCACGCCTTACATGTCGGAAAATACGGTAGGTTATTATGATTTCCCTAACCAACTTATCTTGCACATACTATTGTATAGCAATTCAATATATGACACGGAAAGAATTTTTAACCCTAGTGAGGTATTCATAGAGTGGGTGATGGAACAAAATCGTGTTATGTCTCAAGACTGGACTCTGAGAATAGAAAAACTCTCAAAACTAAACAGGTCAAGGTATCACATTTACTTCGTTACTTTACATGATCCTCAACATCTACAATAAATTCTGATGAAAATGGACATATTTTAATGGTATGTCTTCACAGGGTACAGCATACCCAAGTATAACAGAGACTATGTTCACAGGTATACTTCTCTAGGGCTAATAAGTCCACAATGAGAGGTATGTATGGCAACTCAGGTTGCGGTCTATTAGTCCGGTGACAATCGGAGAATTGTTTGCTGGCTTTTGTATTAAGTTTCTGTAGTGCAATTTTTGGTAAATACAGTTGAAAAAGGCCAACCAAAAATGAATACCATGCAAAAAGGCCTTAAAATTACCTGCTACTTAATTCTGGATGCACATTTTTAACTGCATTGGCAAAAAATCCCACTACAGAGAATAGACTCAAGAAATGGTAATAAAACGATTGCAAACAGACCACAGAACGGGTGGGGCTTTAACCCATGGCAATGAGCCATGGGTTCAAAACCCCTCCCGTTCCCTGGTTTAATTTACATAGATGACTATACACTCAGTGATCAAGCATCCAGTGTATTAATTTACAAGCTCAAATCTGCTTCCAGTCAACTCTATTGCAACTCTATAACAATCTACAACTGAGATAATTACCTAGCATGAAGGTGGCAAGTCCCTAACTTGTATTCATTTATTGACTTTTCAATATCGGTAGTTACAGTAATTATTTAATTACTTATTCAATGGCAGTAGACATTTATTAACTTATTTACTTATCATAACTTTAACTTACGATGGGTTCGTGGGAACATAACCCCATTGTAAGTCAAGAACCACATGTACCTGAATGCTTTACCTGGCGTCTGATTCACCATTCTCAAAACACAAGGGCATTTGTGGATTATCAGGGTACCAACTCCTACGCAAGTATAAAAAAAAATCACACTATCAGCTTGAATATGATCTTTATAGCAGCTTGAGCACATCCAACACATTCTTCTCTCAAGGACGACAATAACAAGACTGCTCATGTTGATAAATGTCAATGTCTACTAAATGTTAAGCATCAACTACAGTCAGACAACAGAGTAAAAAAAAAGAGACATATGGGACAGCAACAACAATCATTAATTGATGTGAACTCGGATTAAGTTGTAAAAAACGGAAGGACAGAGAGGCTCAAACTGTGGTCTAGGCGAGGTGGTAGAGTGATGAATCCTGGTTCAAGCCTCTAGTCCAGCCTTCTGTTTATTCATTAATCGAGGTACAGGAATTCTTCAACTTACGAACATATTGGGGACCTGTATTGTGTATAATGATATAATACTGATATTATACACAAAAATATAATAATATTATACACAATACGGAAGATTCTCAACGTGTCTAAGTCAAGGACATACTGTATATAAAGAACAGAGATCATTTTTTTAACACATCTCCCACAGATGCAGACCCCCAAAAAATAGAGAAAACACATTCACCATCATTCATTCAATAGCTGTCTTGCCAGAAGTGTTGCCATCACAGTTCAAGCGACCCTCCGGACTGCAACATTCCCACCCGTCTATCAGCGTGCAGGTACAGTAGAGCCCCCGTATCCAGGGATTCAGTATCTGCAGTTTCAATTATTCACGGTTTACTGTGCCCCAAAAATAACCCTTAAATTTGCTTAATAATGACACCAAAGTGCAAAAGTAATGACGGCGGCAGTTCTTCAAAGCCTAAGAGAAGCCGTGAAGTGCTTCTTATCAGTGAAAAAGTGCTAATTCTAGACTTATTTTGCATCATTTATTAATTAAACTTTATCGTAAGTATGTAAATGAAATATATATATATATATATAAGTATAACTTTCGTTTTTCATTTTGGGCCACCCCACTTCGGTGGGAAACGGCCGACGTGTTGAAAGAAAGAAAAGAATATATACGTATATATATATATATATATATAGGGTTCGCCATTATCCATGGATTCAGGTATCCACGGAAGGTCTTGGAAAGTATCCCCCATGGATAGGGGGGAAGGCTACTGTACTTCCGGTAAACACGACTGATGCCTCCAAACAACTTGATCCATTCTGGATTGCCACCAGACCCATAACCCTTTCTCAAGCTCCCTTCCCTTCCATCCCCTGCTTACACCCTCTCCCCCTGTTGATCCTTATCCACCGTCTTCGTTCTCTTTGTGTCCTCGGCGGCGTCTTCCACGTCGTCTGCGACTTTCCGAGCAATTATGCCATCGATGTTCCCACTCAGTATAGTTCGGATCTGTCTTAGAATTTCACTCTGCCCCAATGCCACTTGTTTACCTGTTCGAAAGAGTAAAGAAGGTGATCAGTTGATAAACAAAACTTGATAATGACAAAAATATTGAACCAGGCAATCTCTAACAAGTGTACATATTCTATCTCAGTAATGTGACTATGTAATGATGGAAATATGTAACAAAATGTAACCATGACCGTAAACAGGTAGCCATGACTATAAACAGGTAGCCATAACTGTAAACAGGTAACAATGACTGTAAACAGGTAACAATGACTGTAAACAGGTAACAATGACTGTAAACAGGTAACAAGGACCATAAACAAGTAACAACCTAACAATAACTAAATATTTAACACAAAAATTATTGCAAATCTCTACAAAAGACTTCGACAGAGTAAACTGGATTACAACGTAGATAAATGCCATGGAATGAAAAATGGCAGAGAGCAATTAACACGCTATGTGACTTTCTGTTTAAACATGCTGGCCGTCTCCCACCGAGGCAGGGTGAACCAAAAAAGAAGAAACACTTTCACCATCACTCACTCTGTCACTGTCTAGCCAGTGGGACGTGGATACCACAGGAGGGGACCAAGGAATCATAACAAACAAGAAACTGCCACTGGAGGATATACAGTAGCATATACAGTGTGATTTACTGTAAATGCAACAAAGTTTTTACAAAAATAAAGCCAGACATGGGGGAATCTCTTAGAGATTTTTGTGTCTGGTGGTGCTGTCTGGTTTAAGTTTGCCCGAAATGCTCTGCATAGCTATAGGGTTTCTGCATCCACAGCCAAATACAGGAGGGCCCCACTTATACAGCAGGTTAGGTTCTGGGCTACTGCTGTACAGGAGGGCCCCACTTAAACAGCAGGTTAGGTTCCTGGCTATTGCTGTACAGAAGAGCCCCAGTTATACAGCAGGTTAGGTTCATGGCTACTGATGTGCAGAAGGGACCCACTTATACAGCAGGTTAGGTTCTGGGCTACTGCTGTACAGGAGGGCCCCACTTATACAGCAGGTTAGGTTCTGGGCTACTGCTGTACAGGAGGGCCCCACTTAAACAGCAGGTTAGGTTCCTGGCTATTGCTGTACAGGAGAGCCCCAGTTATACAGCAGGTTAGGTTCATGGCTACTGATGTACAGAAGGGACCCACTTATACAGCAGGTTAGGTTCTGGGCTACTGCTGTACAGGAGAGCCCCAGTTATACAGCAGGTTAGGTTCATGGCTACTGATGTACAGAAGGGACCCACTTATACAGCAGGTTAGGTTCCTGGCTACTGATGTACAGGAGGGCCCCACTTATACAGCAGGTTAGGTTCCTGGCTACTGATGTACAAGAGGGACCCACTTATACAGCAGGTTAGGTTCCTGGCTACTGCTGTACAGGAGGGCCAGGCTTATACAGCAGGTTAGGTTCCTGGCTACTGCTGTACAGGAGGGCCCCGCTTATACAGCAGGTTAGGTTCCTGGCTACTGCTGTACAGGAGGGCCAGGCTTATACAGCAGGTTAGGTTCCTGGAGTTTACCTGGAAAGGATTAACTCCAGGTGCTTATTGCTTGGGTAGCATTGTAAATTGGGTTGCGCAAATATTCTGTTAGTGGGATGGATTGTGAAGGACCTGCCTAGTATAGGCCTACAGGCCTGCTGCAGTGTTCCTCCTTTCTTATGTTAGGTTCCTGGATACTGCTGTACAGGAGGGCCAGGATTATACAGCAGGTTAGGTTCCAGGCTATTGCTGTACAGGAGGGCCAGGCTTATACAACAGGTTAGGTTCCAGGCTACTGCTGTAAAATGAAACATTCTAATTTACATTCGTCCTTATGGGAACAAATTCGTTTGGTAACAGCACTCAAACAGCATTCTGGAAAGAATTATTGACGAAATCCGGGGGTCCACTGAAATTGAAAACTACTGCATTAGTGAAATGCTGTAAAGCAGTGCTGTAAAATGGGGCCCTCTTGTACAGCGCCCAACTTACGATGGGGTTACGTTACAACAAACCCACCGTAAGTCGAATACAGTGGACCCCCGCCATTCGAACACTCCAAAACTCACCCTTTTATGTAAGTGTATTTTTTTAAATGCATTTATAAGTGTATTTTTGGGGGTCTGACATGGACTACTCTAATTTACATCATTCCTTATGGGAATAAATTCGTTTGGTAACAGCACTTGAACAGCATTCTGGAATGAGGGTGAGTTTTGGAGTGTTCGAATGGCGGGGGTCCACTGTATATGCTAAATAAGTGACTTGCTACCTTCATCCTGGGTAATTACCTTAAGTTTCATCTCCAAAGTAACTGCTTTTGTATCATCGTAAATTGAAATATCGTAAGTCAAACCATCGCAAGTTGAAGAGCGCCTGTACATGTGTCTATGTCTGTATCTCTGTCTACGTCTTCATTACAGTCACCAGTACACATCTGTAAGCAGCACCTAATCGAGGCTTGGTCACAGACTGGGCCACTGACACCCAAAACCTCCTCTAGGTATACTCCAGGTACTATATTGGTCCACTTATACAAATCCCCACACCACAAAACATCCATCGGCACGTGAGCAAACGATACGCACCCTACCCAAATATTGCCCGCTTAATTTTGGTCAGGAGACCATCGCCAGCATGTCCCTGGGAAGTAGTGGGGTCCTCCTGATGGGACTGCGAGTCTTCCCTGGATCTAGAAGTGGTCTTTGCCGAGGTCTGTGCTCCCTCTCCAAACGCCTTCTTCCTTCCTGTGAAAACAGGAGGAATCTTATTTGTTTTTAAACCAATGTCTTTGTCATTTTGAAAATTATTATGGAAACAGAGGACAGATATGCAGTGACAGGTGTACTATTTCCTCACCCAGAGTTTATTATATACAGTCACATCTCTCATACAGCTCCTCTACATAGAGCAATTTTTTGTAAATGCAATCAAGCAAGTACAGTGGTACCCTGAGTTTTGGCCATAATTCGTTCCGAAAGCTGTTCGAGTGCCGTTACCAAACGAATTTGTTCCCATAAGGAATAATGTAAATTAGATTAGTCCGTTTCAGACCCCCAAAAATACTTATAAAAGCACTTACAATAATACACTTACATAATTGTTAGATGGGGTTGTAAAAGAAGTAAATGCTAGGGTGTTGGGGAGAGGGGTGGGATTAAATTTTGGAGAATTAAATGCAAAATGGGAGTTGACACAGTTACTTTTTGCTGATGATACTGTGCTTATGGGAGATTCTAAAGAAAAGTTGCAAAGGTTAGTGGACGAGTTTGGGAGAGTGTGTAAAGGTAGAAAGTTGAAAGTGAACATAGATAAGAGTAAGGTGATGAGGGTATCAAACGATTTTAAATAAAGAAAATTGGATATCACATTGGAGAGAGGGATTATGGAAGAAGTAAATGTTTTCAGATATTTGGGAGTTGATGTGTCAGCGGATGGATTTATGAAGGATGAGGTTAACCATAGAATTGATGAAGGAAAAAGGTGAGTGGTGCATTGAGGTATATGTGGAGACAAAAACGTTATCCATGGAGGCAAAGAAGGGAATGTACGAAAGTATAGTGGTACCAACACTCTTATATGGGTGTGAAGCATGGGTTGCAAATGCTGCAGCGAGGAGGAGGCTGGAGGCAGTGGAGATGTCCTGTCTAAGGGCAATGTGTGGTGTAAATATTATGCAGAAAATTCGAATGTGGAAATTAGGAGAAGGTGTGGAGTTACTAAAAGTATTTGTCAGAGGGCTGAAGAGGGTTGTTGAGGTGGTTTGGTCATTTAGAGAGAATGGATCAAAGTAGAATGACTTGGAGAGCGTATAAATCTGTAGGGAAGGAAGGCGGGTAGGGGTCGTCCTAGAAAAGGTTGGAGGGAAGGGATAAAGGAGGTTTTGTGGGCGAGGGCTTGGACTTCCAGCAAGCATGTGTGAGCGTGTTAGATAGGAGTGAATGGAGACGAATGGTTTTTGGGACATGACGATCTGTTGGAGTGTGAGCAGGGTAACATTGTGTGAAGGGATTCAGGGAAACCAGTTAATTGATTTAGTTGGACTTGAGTCCTGGAAATGGGAAGTACAATGCCTGCACTTTAAAGGAGGGGTCTGAGATAGTGACAGCTGGGAGGGACTTTTCTCAGCTGTCGTATCTGAGCTCCTCTGCAAAGACAGTGATTATGTATGAGTGTGGTGAAAGTGTTGAATGATGATGAAAGTTTTTTCTTTTTGGGGATTTTCTTTCTTTTTGGGTCACCCTGCCTCGGTGGGAGACGGCCGGCTTGTTGGAAAAAAAAAAAAAAAAAAAAAAAAATTGTTCGAGTTGGGAGCTGTACGAAACTCGGGGTAGCACTGTATTTTTAAAATTGACAAGTAAAAATCCTTTCACAATGTACATGTCTTTCAATTCTGGATGCACTTCTTCAATCGCATCTGCAAAAAGAAATCACAATACAGGTGCTCCTCAAATTACGATGGTTCGACTTACGATATTTCAACTTTATGATAGTACAAAAGCAGTTACTTTGGAGATGAAACTTAAGATAATTACCCAGGATGAAGGCAGCAAGTCCCGAACTTGTATTTATTTACTGACTTTTCAATATTGGTATTTAGTTACAGTAATTATTTGTTTATTTACTTAGTGATTGTTGTTATTCGTTTAGCACATCATATTCACATTCAACTTATGACAGGTTCGTCAGAACGCAACCCCATAGGAAGTCAAGGAGCACCTGTATATAGAATAGCAATACAAGTGAGCTTACTGTATAAATACCTTTCTTTAAAAGTATGTTTACTTGCAAACTAACCAGGTCCCAATGGAAATACAGTGGTAACCCGGATTTCGTACAGCTCCCAACTCGAACAATTATGTAAGTGTGTTTTTGTAAGTACTTTTGTAAGTGTATTTTTGGGGGTCTGAAACTGACTAATCTAATTTACATTCGTCCTTATGGGAACAAATTCGTTCGGTAACGGCACTCGAACAGCCTTCTGGAATGAATTATTGACGAAAACCGGGGTACCACTGTAAGTCACTTTGACTTTTTTGTGTCATCCTGGTGGGTAATTTACATGTTACTAGGTATATTTATACAGGTACTCCTTACTAATATGGCAGGTTAGGTTCCAGACCGCCGCCGTAAAGTCAATATTACCGTAGTGTGAATCACAGCTTTTTTTGCGCAATAGCACTACGCCTAAAAAAATTATGCAAAAGTAAAAATAATAAGTAAATAAAAATTGAAAATTGCCAAAAGCGCCAAAAAAAAATAAACATGAATATAATTGAAAAGCGCCGTATTAGGAATGCCCTAAAGCGAGCGCCGTATTAATAAGGCATAACTGCACTTGTGTTCCTGTACCTAAATATACTCAGTTATAAAAGAATAAGTAATTCAGAGTAGGCTTAGCCTTAGGGGGCTAGGCCACAAGGATGGAATTAGTGTGTCTGCAAAGTGTTGCAAATCAGCCTTTAGTCGTCTCAACAAGGAAAGAATTAGTGTACTCACCTAGTTGTGGTTGCAGGGGTTGAGTCATAGCTCCTGGCCCTGCCTCTTCACTGGCCACTACTGGGTCACTTAGTGGAGAGTACTACATGGAGTCTACCTGGAGGAGTATACCTGAAGGGTGTTCCAGGGGGTCAACGCCCCACAGCCCGGTCCATGACAGGGCCTCACAGAGGATCAGGACCTGATTAACCGGGCTGTTACTGCTGGCTACATGCATTCCAATGTAGGAACCACAGCCCGGCTGGTCAAGAATCATTCAGCGCTCTAGATGTGAAAATGTAACTTAACCCTCTCTCACTGACCAGCAGTGTTTTACACTCCTCACATAAAATACACGTCACTGCACTTTTGGGGGCAAGAGAGTATTTAGTGATCACTGTCTCAAACAAGAGAGAATTTAGTGATCACTGTCTCAAACAAGAGAGTATTTAGTGATCACTGTCTCAAACAAGAGAGAATTTAGTGATCACTGTCTCACACAAGAGAGTATTTAGTGATCACTGTCTCTAACAAGAGAGTATTTAGTGATCACTGTCCCAAACAAGAGAGTATTTAGTGATCACTGTCTCAAACAAGAGAGATTAATTTAGTGATCACTGTCCCAAACAAGAGAGTATTTAGTGATCATTGTATCTCAAACAAGAGAGTATTTAGTGATCACTGTATCTCAAACAAGAGAGTATTTAGTGATCACTGTATCTCAAACAAGAGAGTATTTAGTGATCACTGTCTCAAACAAGAGAGAATTTAGTGATCACTGTCTCAAACAAGAGAGAATTTAGTGATCACTGTCTCACACAAGAGAGTATTTAGTGATCACTGTCTCACACAAGAGAGTATTTAGTGATCACTGTCTCAAACAAGAGAGTATTTAGTGATCACTGTCTCAAACAAGAGAGTATTTAGTGATCACTGTATCTCAAACAAGAGAGTATTTAGTGATCACTGTCTCACACAAGAGAGTATTTAGTGATCATTGTGTCTCCAAAGTGTAAAACAGTGGACCCCTGGTTTTCGTGATGCTCCAAACTCGAACAATTATGTAAGTGTATTTTTGTAAGTGCTTTTGTAAGTGTATATTTGGGGGTCTAAAAGGACTAGTCTAATTTACATTATTCCTTATGGGAACAAATTTGTTTGGTAACGGCACTTGAACAGCATTCAGGAACGAATAAATCACGAACACCGGGGGTCCACTGTACTGGCTTATTTCCACTGTACATACAAGGACCCATCTGAGCATCTCTTAAGCTGAATACAGACACTCCTCACTTGACGACCTACCTGTTTAGTGACCGCACAGACTTGTGTGTTAGTTAAATCAATTTCAAGAAAGTTGCCCTGGGTATGTGATCAATATCAAGAATGATGCCCTGGGTATGCAATCAATATCAAGAATGTTGCCCTGGGTATGCGATCAATTTTGAGAATGTTGCCCTCGGTATGCGATCAATTTCAAGAATGTTGCCCTGGGTATGGGATCAATTTCAAGAATGTTGCCCTGGGTATGGGATCAATTTCAAGAATGTTGCTCTGGGTATGCAATCAATTTCAAGAATGTTGCCCTGGGTAGATTTAGAATTTTATTCTTTATTTCACCATGATACAATGTTTGTACAGAGGTGAATGACATTTAGGTGTACATGCAGAAAACACCTTAATACGCAGAGCATTTCAGGTAAACTTAAGACTATCTTAAAATTAATAAGGCAATGACTAATTGCTGGCTTATATATATACAGTCTCTTAGATGGCTGTAACAATAAATTTAGGAGTTACAAGATAATTGAATATTCTATTAGTACATGCTATATGGCTTTTATCACGTTTAATTGCCTTAAGAATTACAGGTTTGATTATAGGTAATGTGGATTCTAGAATATTAACATAATGTGGACAGAATCAATGTTTTAATGGTTGTGAGGATTACAGATATTAAGAATAAGATTATATTGCTTCACGTATGTTTGTGATAATGAGAATATGGATATATAGTTTTCACATATTTAGCTGATGTTGGGATATGTTACGGAGAGGTGTTTTTTAGCGGTAGTTTTGAAGATGCCAGCTGAGACGTTGGTTCGGGAGATTTTCAGCAGAGTTCTAGATTTTGGGCCCTTTTATGCACATTAAATTTTTACAAATATTAAGCTGGACACGGGGTATGTCAAAGAATTTTGTGTCTAGTATTATGTCTATGGGTGCTGTTGCAACTACCAAGAAAGTGCTTCAGGCTGGGATTAATATTAGAATTTATTGTTCTGTAAATTTAGGCTGCACAGTAGTAAGAGAGAATGTTTTGTATAGTGAGTAGATTTAGGTCTTTGAAGAGTGGGGGGAGGGGGGTTTGTCTAGCAGTAGACAGTGTGATCATTCGAACTACGGCTTTTTGAGTTATTATTGGCTTGAGGTGATTTTCTGTTGTGGATCCCCAGGCACAAATAGCATAGGTGAGGTAGGGATAGATCAGTGAATAGTAGTGTAAGTAGCACCAATTGTTTTGGACACTTTTTTGTTGTGTGTTGGATATGGTGTTGAATTTCAAGTTGCCGTCAAGGTGGAGACCCAGAAAGATTACTAATATTAAAAAGAGAAACTATTGTTTTTCTTTTTGGGCCACCCTGCCTCGGTGGGATACAGCCAGTTTGTTGAAAGAAGAAGAACGTTAAGTTGGACATTACTTTCTCTGCTGCCAAACATAATGTAGAAGGTTTTGTCAATGTTAAGTGAGTTTATTGGCAGTCATCCAGGTCGATATTTTTAAAGAGTTCTTAATTAACAATAATGTTGAGTGATGGTGGGTTTGGGTGGGAGATGACAAAAGTTGTGTCGTCAACAAAGAGAATAGGTCTAAGTTGCTGCGGTACATTTGGAAGGTCACTGAAATATAAGAGGAAAAGAAGGGGGCCCAGGACACTACCCTACGGAACGCCAACATCCAGAGATCTTGTTGAGGAGGTTGCGTCCTTAACCCTTTCAGGGTCCAAGCCGTAGATCTACGCATTGTCCACAGGGTCCAAAAATTAAAAAAAATTAAAAAAATATTTTTTCTTATGAAATGGTAGAGAAGAATCTTTTTCTAAAGGTAATAAAACAAAAAGTACAAAATTTGGTGGAAAACTGACAAAATTACACTATTGCAAATTTGACTGAGTCAGTGATATTTACATTTTGGCGATTTTGCCTACTTTGACTCCTATTTTAGGCCAATTACATTATTCCAGTTGACCAAATTCTTAGCTATTTTGTTAGTATTACTTCTATTTTATTGATTGAGCACAAGAAACTGCCCAATCAACGTTTTCAAGTAGCCAATAAAGTAATCAGAAAATGGTAATTTCGCCAATTTCACACAAAGTTCAAAATATTCCAATTTCAAAACAGCTTCCAGAATAAACAATGCAGTCATTCCTGGCACTAAAATAACATTTCCTCTGTTTATTAGTTACATTTCCAGGCTTTACAGATGTATTCCATTTTGATTTTTTATTTACATAAAGAATTTTGTGGGCGAGAGGCTTGGACTTCCAGCAAGCATGTGTGAGCTTGTTAGATAGGAGTGAATGGAGACGAATGGTTTTTGGGACCTGACGAGCTGTTGGAGTGTGAGCAGGGTAATATTTTTTGAAGGGATTCAGGGAAACCAGTTAATTGATTTAGTTGATTTCCTGGAAATGGGAAATACAATGCCTGCACTTTGAAGGAGGAGTCTGGGATAGTGACAGTTGGTAGGGACTTATTCTCAGCTGTCGTATTTGAGCGCCTCTGCAAAGACAGTGATTATGTAAGAGTGAGGTGAAAGTGTTGAATGAATGATGAAAGTATTTTCTTTTTGGGGATTTTCTTTCTATTTAGGTCACCCTACCTCGGTGGGAGACTGCCGACTTGTTGAAAAAAAAAAAAAAAAGAATTTTTATTCACACCAAAAAATAGATGAATTACTCTTATGCAATATTGGAATAATTGTATAAACACTATCAGTGCATTTGTAAACATATATTAGACCCACCAGTTGACATGTATTGGTCGCATAATGTGATTTGTTTATTCTTGAAAATCAGCAAAAATCAAACATTTCTGCTACTTTGAGCTCAATTAGAAGCTATTTTCAGTACTAAAACCAATCAAAATCATCTCTATTTCTGTAATATATCTTCCATTCTATCAAATGAGACCAAGAAACCGTGAATACAACAGTAAAAACCACATGAAAATACAACACAAAGTTGCTGTTTTAATAAAAAAAACACAGTCCCCCTTTTTTTTTTCTCATTATGCACTGTGTGCTTCAGGATTTACTTTATATGGTGCACACTTACCACATAGATGCATTCTCT
>WNWK01012724.1:0-30000 GCA_009830355.1 Cherax destructor | reverse complement strand
AGTCTCCAGAGCTATATGTGACTGATGAAGCCTGCAGCGCAGGCAAAACGTTTCATCAATGAAGCAACGCCTGGTCATAGACCGGGTCACAGGGGCACTGACCCCCAGAACACCCTCCTGGTAGGTGTACAACACCCTCCAGGTAGGTGTACAACACCCTCCAGGTAGGTGTACAACACCCTCCAGGTAGGTGTACAACACCCTCCTGGTAGGTGTACAACACCCTCCAGGTAGGTGTACAACACCCTCCAGGTAGGTGTACAACACCCTCCAGGTAGGTGTACAACACCCTCCAGGTAGGTGTACAACACCCTCCAGGTAGGTGTACAACACCCTCCAGGTAGGTGTACAACACCCTCCAGGTAGGTGTACAACACCCTCCAGGTAGGTGTACAGCACCCTCCTGGTAGGTGTACAACACCCTCCAGGTAGGTGTACAATGCCCTCCAGGTAGGTGTGCAACACTCTCCAGGTAGGTGTACAACACCCTCCAGGTAGGTGTACAACACCCTCCTGGCAGGTGTACAACACTCTCCTGGTAGGTGTACAACACTCTCCTGGTAAGTGTACAACACTCTCCTGGTAGGTGTACAACACTCTCCTGGTAAGTGTACAACACTCTCCTGGTAGGTGTACAACACTTGCCTGGTAGGTGTACAACACTCTCCTGGTAGGTGTACAACACCTTCCTGGCAGGTGTACACAACTCATGATAAAGTTACCAATTGAAGAATGGAAAGAATAAGCAGTGTTGAAGGACGGAATAAGTAGTCAACGGAAAATAGAAGTCAACACCAAGGCTGGAACAATTCATAAATAACCCGCACTCAGGTTTATTTGTGAAATAAAGTGCCGGTAACAATAAAAGTCACAATACCATCAGGCATCAGTAATAAAAGTCACAATACCGTGACTGGAACAACTCACAAACAAGTTAACTACAGAGACTTCCCTATATACGAACATAGTATGTATGTTGGACTTATGAATGACCGCTCAGAACCGAGCCTGTTCGTAAGTAGGGGAGGGACTGTACCTGCAAGGTGATGTCTTCATAGATGCCTTGTACTCTAGTGGCTCCACCTAGAGCAGCCTGGGCTAGGGAGATCGTGGTGTCTGTGTGGATATCCGCCCCTTCTCGGCGGAAATAGTCACTCTTGGTAACGTTGATTCGAACGAACACTTCTTTCCTCCCTACGGTCATTCTTAGGGTCTGTCCGTCCTCAACACCTAAATAATGAATCGGTATTAGAGGTATTATTATTTTAACCCACATGCTGTTCCCCACCAAGGCAGGGTCACCCGAAAAAGAAGAAACACCCCCACCATCACTCGTTCAATCACTGTCCTGCCAGATGTGCTGATGGGACAACCCAGATAACCCTTTGAACTGAAGAGGGGTCATCTAAGCTAGTATCTTTTTTTTTTTTTTTTTTTACCCAACGGATGTCTCCCACCACTTTTCCGTCTCTTGTGTCACTACCACTATTCCCCATACTTACAACTACCACCACTACTCCCCATACTTACTACTACCACTACCAGCATTACCACTACCACTATTCCCCCTACTTACTACTACCATCACTACCATTACTCCCCATACTACCACCACCACTACCAGCATTACCTCTACCACTACTTCTCCACATCTTTCTTCCTCTATCCTGTTCCTCCATTCCTTTATATACTGTCTCCCTCACCTTCCTGTGTTAGTGTGACTTGTCAATAGTCCGAGTAGGACCAAAACGTTATCACAAGCCTCTCTCTCCTATATGTAAGATATTTGTTTTCAAAATTTATGGATGCACTTTTTGAATTGCATAAAACCATATACAGTGGTACCTCGACTTACGATATTTTTTCATTCCAGAATGCTGTTCAAGTGCCATTACCAAACAAATTTATCTCCTTAAGAAATGATGTAAAATAGACTAGTCCGTTTAGACCCCCAAAATTACACTTACAAAAGCATTTAAAAAAATAAACTTACATAAAAGGGTGTGTTTGGGGACCATCGTAAGTCGAGGTACCACTGTAATATAATGAGCTTGATAAGAGAGCTCACTGTATGAAAAATTTAAAAATCTATAATAGGAGGCACTTTTACTCTAATGCTGTTTTTAATTAAGAATATATTAATTTTGGTGAAAAAAGTTTATGTGGCTCCCAGTCACAGTTGCGACTGTGACCGTACCTATGGGAACCCCGACCGTACCTGCGGGAACCGCGACCGTACCTGCGGGAACCGCGACCGTACCTGCGGGAACCGCGACCGTACATGCAGGAACCCCGACCGTACCTGCAGGAACTATGACCGTACCTGCGGGAACTGTGACCGTACCTGCAGGAACTGGCACTGTGACGGTCTTGCGCTGTACAGTCTGACCCTTGCCCTCACACTCCTCGCAGGGGTACTTGATGTGCATGCGCGTCCCGTGGCAGTAGCGGCATGTCTGCCGCATCACAAATGGACCTGTTGGGGAAATAACAAAACAGAACTTCGAAAGAGTCACTTTTTAAGATTAAAATTTCTGAAATAAAACAACTTTTAATTGACGTTGTAACAACTTATCTTGTATACATTACTAAATTTAAAAAGAGAAACTTTTGTTTTTCTTTTTAGGTCACCCTGCCTTGGTGGGATATGGCCTTGTCATTACCCTGCCTTGGTAGGATATGGCCAGGTCGTTACCCTGCCTTGGTAGGATAGAGCCGGGCCTAAAATTAAAATTTCTAGACAAAACAACTTTTGAGGAACTTTTAAATGTCGATGAAAAGAGGGAGGCGGTAATTTCATGTACTGGCCAGGGAGGTACAACATCGTTTAGGAGTGAAGAAGAGCAGGATGTGAGTGTGGGGGAGGTGCGTGAGGCATTACGTAGAATGAAAGGGGGTAAAGCAGCTGGAATTGACGGAATCATGACAGAAATGTTAAAAGCAGGGGGGGATATAGTGCTGGAGTGGTTGGTATTTTTGTTTAATAAATGTATGAAAGAGGGAAAGGTACCTAGGGATTGGCAGAGAGCATGTATAGTTCCGTTATATAAAGGGAAGGGGGATAAAAGAGAGTGTAAAAATTATAGGGGAATAAGTTTACTGAGTATACCAGGTAAAGTGTATGGCAGGGTTATTATTGAAAGAATTAGAGGTAAGACAGAGAGTAGGATTGCAGATGAGCAAGGAGGCTTTAGAGTGGGTAGGGGATGTGTAGATCAAGTGTTTACAGTGAAGCATATATGTGAACAGTATTTAGATAAAGGTAGAGAAGTTTTATTGCATTTATGGATTTAGAAAAGGCATATGATAGAGTGGATAGGGGAGCAATGTGGCAAATGTTGCAAGTGTATGGAATAGGTAGTAAGTTACTGAAGGCTGTAAAGAGTTTTTATGAGGATAGTGAGGCTCAGGTTAGGGTGTGTAGGAGAGGGAGATTACTTCCCGGTAAAAGTAGGTCTTAGACAGGGATGTGTAATGTCACCATGGTTGTTTAATATATTTATAGATGGGGTTGTAAAGAAGTAAATGCTAGGGTGTTGGGGAGAGGGGTGGGATTAAATTATGGAGAATTAAATGCAAAATGGGAGTTGACACAGTTACTTTTGCTGATGATACTGTGCTTATGGGAGATTCTAAAGAAAAGTTGCAAAGGTTAGTGGACGAGTTTGGGAGAGTGTGTAAAGGTAGAAAGTTAAAAGTGAACATAGATAAGAGTAAGGTGATGAGGGTATCAAACGATTTAAATAAAGAAAAATTGGATATCACTTTGGAGAGAGGGATTATGGAAGAAGTAAATGTTTTCAGATATTTGGGAGTTGACGTGTCAGCGGATGGGTTTATGAAGGATGAGGTTAACCATAGAATTGATGAAGGAAAAAAGGTGAGTGGTGCATTGAGGTATCTGTGGAGACAAAAACGTTAGCCATGGAGGCAAAGAAGGGAATGTACGAAAGTATAGTGGTACCAACACTCTTATATGGGTGTGAAGCATGGGTTGCAAATGCTGCAGCGAGGAGGAGGCTGGAGGCAGTGGAGATGTCCTGTCTAAGGGCAATGTGTGGTGTAAATATTATGCAGAAAATTCGGAATGTGGAAATTAGGAGAAGGTGTGGAGTTACTAAAAGTATTTGTCAGAGGGCTGAAGAGGGTTGTTGAGGTGGTTTGGTCATTTAGAGAGAATGGATCAAAGTAGAATGACTTGGAGAGCGTATAAATCTGTAGGGAAGGAAGGCGGGGTAGGGTCGTCCTAGAAAAGGTTGGGGGGAAGGGGTAAAGGAGGTTTTGTGGGCGAGGGCTTGGACTTCCAGCAAGCATGTGTGAGCGTGTTAGATAGGAGTGAATGAAGACGAATGGTTTTTGGGACATGACGATCTGTTGGAGTGTGAGCAGGGTAACATTTTGTGAAGGGATTCAGGGAAACCAGTTAATTGATTTAGTTGGACTTGAGTCCTGGAAATGGGAAGTACAATGCCTGCACTTTAAAGGAGGGGTCTGAGATAGTGACAGCTGGGAGGGACTTTTCTCAGCTGTCGTATCTGAGCTCCTCTGCAAAGACAGTGATTATGTATGAGTGTGGTGAAAGTGTTGAATGATGATGAAAGTATTTTCTTTTTGGGGATTTTCTTTCTTTTTGGGTCACCCTGCCTCGGTGGGAGACGGCCGACTTGTTGAAAAAAACAAAAAACAAAAAAAAAACAAAAAAAACTTTTAATTTATATTAATACAGCAAGTCTGGGGTGCCAGGTGAAAATGATAATGGGAAGACTTTGACTGAACTTGGTATAGAAAGGGGGTTTGGTAATAGTTACTAATACATATTTTAACCCTTTGACTGTCGGAGGCCCCATTCTGAAACTCATTCTGTCGCAATATTTTGGAAAAAAAAAAATTATTTTTTCTTATGAAATGATAAGAGAATCTTTTCCCGGTGGTAATGACACCAAAAGTACGAAATTTGATGGAAAACTTACAGAATTACACTCTCACAAAGTTAGCGATGTCAATGATATATACGCATCGGCGATTTTGCCGACTTTGAGCCCTATTTTTGGCGAATTCCATTGTTACAGTCGACCAAACTCATAGCTATTTCTTTAGAACTCCATTTGTTCTATCGATTGAGTACAAGAAACCACCAATTTACCGATTTCAACTATCCAATAAAGTGGTCAGAAATTGGCAATTTTGCCAATTTCATGCAAAATAAAAAAGATGTCAATTTCAAAATAGGGTCCAGAATAAACAATACAGACATTTCTGGCACTTAAATAAGATGTTATCTGTTCATTAGTCACGTCTTTAGGCCCCTCTTATATTACTCTTGCTTTCTATTTTGATTTTTTATTCACACAAAAAATAGAAGATTTATTGTTATGCAGACTATTGCATTATTGTAAAAATGGTATAAATAATATCTGTGCACTGGTGAAAGAATATTAGACTCACCAGTTGACATGTATTGAACGCATGGCATGATTTGTTTACTCTTGAACATTGGCAAAAATCTAACATTTCTGCTACTTTGAGCTCAATTTCAAGGTTGTTTTCATCATGAAACTAATCAAAATCATCTCTATTCCTGTAATATGTTTTCCATTCTATCAAATGAGACCATGAAAAAGAGAAAACAACCATAAATACTATACGAAAATACACCTCAAAGTCGGCGTTTTAATCCAAAAACAAGGTTGGAGTTTTTTTTTTCTCATCATGCACTGCATGCTGCAGGATTTTTTTTATACAGCGCACACTGACCACACAGACCCATTCTCTCATATGTGGGCCTACCAGCTTTCTCCCGCTTGATTTGAAGCCGCTAGAATTTTTGAGTAGATATCGTACGTCCGAAACACTGGCTCGTAAGACGTATATATACGACCGAAACTGTCAAAGGGTTAAGAAAAAAAGGATAAGTAGTATACAAGATATGATATAGGGTGTAATGACAGTAGTTTGTTGGACTACGTATTGGTAGATAAAAGACTGTTGGGTAGACTTCAGGATGTACAGTGGACCCCCGGATTACATCATTATTTCGTTCCAGAATGCTGTTCAAGTGCCGTTACCGAACAAATTTGTTCCCATAAGGAATAATGTAAATTAGATTAGTTCTTTTAGACCCCCAAAAATACACTTACAAAAGCACTTACAAAAATACTTACATAATTGTTCGAGTTTGGAGCAGTACGTAATCCGAGGGTCTACTGTACAGTGGACCCCCGGATTACGATGGCGTCGGATTACGCTAAATTCGGTTAGTGATACATTTTTCCGTAAAAATATTGGTTCAGTATACGATGATCCGCTCGGAATAAGCCATTCGTCCTGGACGTGTACGCATGGCCAGGACGGCCCAACACTATCCAGAGTCAGTGTGCCATTGTTTACCAGCGAGTGACAGCCACCCATGCATTCATACCATACATTTTGTCATTATTCCATTGTTTTTAGTGCTTGCAACTGCTAAATAAGCCACCATGGGCCCAAAGAAAGCTCCTAGTGCCAGCCCTTTGGTAAAGGGCTGAGAGGGGAGAATGTGTCTTCTTAAGTGATTCAGTGATTCTACGATATGTTATGATACTAAAACAGCAGGAGTTGATAAAGGCTATAGTGTCAACTAGCGATAAAGTGTAGCACTAACAGTATAGCAAGTAAGTTAAGCCATTAATCTATAGAAAAATTAAGAAACGAAACTTAACTCCTCCATTGTTGTTTGAGGTATAGGGCGACTGACAACACTGCCGTCAGCTGCTGCTGCCCACCACCACCACTATATGTACGGCTTATGATCAGTGGCCCTTATACACCCAACAACAAACAACACAACATCAGTCCTCACATTTGTAATGATATATTTTATTCATTCTAGAGTATATGTTATGTTTCTATGTTATTAATATTGTTTATTATGTCATATTAGATGAATTGTGACAGATAAATAAGCCGTAGAGTTGATATTAGTGTCATAATGAAGGACTATCTTGTCCTGTCCCCAAACACACCCTTGTAGCCAGCACATTTCCAAACATACGCCAGAAACAACTCTCTGGAACACTTTTTTGAGCGACAGGGGTCCAGTGACTCAAGCTGGTCCTAGTGGCATTAAAAAACAAAGAAGGAAAGTAACCCTGGAAAAGAACTTGGTACCTGAAGTCTTAATTGAAGGGGATTCCCCTTCCAAACACTAGCAACTCCTCCTTAATCTCCCCTCCTTCCGTCTTCCACACATCAACAACTCTTCAATAAAGTTAACCCATTCAGGGTCCAAGGGGGGTCTCCGAAACTCGTTCTCAGGGTCCAAGAATTTAAAAAAAAAAAAAAAAAATTCTTATGAAATGATAGAGAATCTTTTTCCGATCATAACGCCACAAAAATTATGAAATTTGATCGAAAACTAACGGAATTATGCTTTCGCGAATTTAGCGGCAGCCATGACACTTACGCATCGGCGATTTCGTCCACTTTGAGCCCTATTTTCAGCAAATTTCAATGTTTCAGGCAACTAAAATTATAGCTATTTTGCTAGAACTCCATTTCTTCTATCGATTGAGTACAAGAAACCGCCTATTTACCTATTACAACTACCCAAACTAGTGGTCAGAAAATGGCAATTTGGCCAATTTCACACAAATTTCAAACGATGCCAATTTCAAAATAGGGTCCAGAATAAACAAGGCAGACATTCCTGGCACTAAAATAACGTCTTCTCTGTTCATTAGTCACGTTTCCAGGCCCCTCTTACATTACTTTTGCTTTTCATTTTGAATTTTTATTCTCACAAAAAAATAGAAGATTTACTGTTATGTATACAACTGCATCATTGTATAAATGGTATAAATAATATTAGAGCACTTGTGCATGAATATTAGACTCGCCAGTTGATGTGTATTGGATGTATGGTGTGATTTGTTTACTCTTGAACATCGTCAAAAATCGAACATTTTCGCTACTTTGAGCTCAATTTCAAGGTACTTGTCTTTGTCAAACCAATCAAAATCATCTCTATTTCTGTAATATATATTCCACTCTATCAAATGAGACCAAGAAAACGAGAATACATCAATAAATACCATACGAAAATAGACTGCAAAGTCGCTGTTTTAAACCAAAAACACGGTCAGAGTTTTTTTTTCCTCATTATGCACTGTGTGGTGCAGGAATTTTTTTATACTGCGCACACTGACGGCACAGACCCATTCTATCACATCTAGGCCTAACAGCTTGTTTCTGCTTGATTTGAGGGCGCTAGAATTTAGGCGTACTAGTACGTCAATAACCCCAGGGCGTAAGCCGTACTAGTACGTCAATAACCCTGAAAGGGTTAAGTGTCAAGTTATTACTGTTTTATGTATGTACTTTATATCTCATTCTTTTCTGTGTAATTTAATGTGGAAACAATATTTATTTTAATACTTTTGGGTGTCTGAAACGGATTAATTGAATTTCCATTATTTCTTATGGGAAAAATAGATTCGGATTAAGTTCTTTTCGGTTTAAGTTAAGCCCTCTGGAACGGATTAATAGCATAATCCGGGGGTCCACAGTACATGTTTATAGAGGGGCCACAGATATATCAGATAACTTTTCAGTTGTAGCTACAGTGAGAGTAAAAGGTAGATGGGATACAAGGAAAATAGAAGCAGCAAGTAAGAGAGAGGTGAAGGTGTATAAACTAAAGGAGGCAGCAGTTAGGGTAAGATATAAACAACTGTTGGAGGATAGATGGGCTAGTGAGAGTATAGGCAGTGGGTTCGAAGATGTATAGGGTAGGTTTAAGAATATAGTGTTAGAGTGTCCAGCAGAAGTTTGTGGTTATAAGAAAGTGGGTGTGGGAGGGAAGAGCGATTGGTGGAATGATGATGTAAAGAGAGTAGTAAAGGAGAAAAAGTTAGCATATGAAAGGTTTTTACAAAGTAGAAGTGATGCAATTAGGGAGGAGTATATAGAGACAAAAAGAGAGGTTAAGAGAGTGGTGAATCAATATAAAAAGAGAGCAAATGAGAGAGTGGGTGAGATGTTATCAACAAATTTTACTGAGAATAAGAAAAAGTTTTGGAACGAGATTAATAAGTTGAGAAGGCCTAGGGAACGAATGGATTTGAAAGTTAAAAATAGAAGAGGAGAGTTATTAGATTTAAATGTTATAATAATAATAATAATAATAATAATTTTATTTTTCTGCAGTACAGAGGTAAAGTAGTTTACGTACATGTAATAAAATATTGTTAAGCACAAAAGAAAGCCACTATCATGTGGTGCATTTCAGCAGAGTAATCCTAATGTTGATGAAGACAGGGAAGCTATGATTTTTGTGCACTGGGCAGGGAGGTATAACATCTTGTAGGAGTGAGGAAGAGCCAGTTGTGAGTGTGGCAAAAGTGAATGAGGCAGTGGGTAGAATGAAGGGGGTAAAGCAGTGGGGATTGATGGGATAAAGACAGAAATGTTAAAAGAATGGGGGGATATAGTTTTGGAGTGGTTAGTGCTTTTATTTAATAAATATATGGAAGAGGGTATGGTACCTGGGAAACCGGCATGCACAGTTCCTTTGTATAAAGGCAAAGGGGACAAAAGAGACTAAGAATTACAAGGAAATAAGCGTGTTGAGTATACCTGGTAAAGTGTATGGTAGTTATTATTGAAAGAATTAGGAGTAAGACGGAGAGCAGGATCGCAGATGAACAAGGAGGCTTTAGGAAGGGTAGGGGGTGTGTAGACCAAGTGTTTACAGTGAAACATATAGGTGAACAGTATTTAAATAATGGTAAAGAGGTTTATGTGGCATTTATGGATTTGAAAAAGGTGTATGATAGGGTGGATAGGAGGGCAATGTTGCAAATGTATGGAATAGGAGGTAGGCTACTGAAAGCAGTTAACAAGATATGCCTGTATTTAAATATTGTATTAACAAGGTATACCAGTACTTAAATACTGTATTAACAAGGTATACCAACACTTCAATACGGTATTAACAAGGTATGCCAGTACTTAAATACTGTATTAACAAGGTATACCAACACTTCAATATGGTATTAACAAGGTATACCAACGCTTAAACACTGTATTAACAAGGTACGTATACCTGTAATTACATTTATATCTGGTGCAGATCCTCACCTGTGGAGATAGTTTCCATTCCGGTACCATTGCAGTACTGGCATCGTATTGCTTTGGTTCCTGGTTCACACCGAGAACCCGAACACTTGGGACAGATGTCTACCGTATTGAGAGTGACATCCTTGTTGATTCCTCGCGCTGCTTGAGAGAACGTTAGATTCAATGCAATCTGTTGGGAGGCAGTGAAAGTTAGGTTAGAGTCATTGTAAACTGTTAGGAGGCAGTGAAAGTTACATTAGATTCAATGCAATTTGTTTGGAGGCAGTGAAAGTTAGGTTAGATTCAATGCAATCTGTTGGGAGGCAGTGAAAGTTAGGTTATAGACATTGTAAACTGTTACATATACAGTGGTACCTCGAATTACGAGCTTAATTCGTTTCAGAAGGCTGTTTGAGTGCCGATACCAAATGAATTTATTCCCATAAGGAATAATGTAAATTAGATTAATCTGTTTCAGACCCCCAAAATTACACTTACAAAAGCACTTACAGAAATACACTTACATAACTGTTCGAGTTGGGAGCTGCTCGTAAGTCGAGGTACCACTGTACTAGAATTGTCACAAAAATAAAGCCAACAGTCACAGGGGAAAGGCAGAGGGGAGGATTAACCCCCCAAAATTCCATCAGCTCAAATAAAAGTGATTCTGCTTTAAGTTCCCTCCCCCTAGCCTCATCTACCAGACAATGTCACCTCTAAGTCCTTGTTTGCCTGGAGTTTACCTGGAGAGGGTTTCAGGGGTCAACGCCCCCACGCCTTGGTCTGAGACCAGGCCTCATGGTGGATCAGGGTCTGATCAACCACGCTGTTACTGATGGCCGCACGCAAACTGATGTACGAACCACAGCCCAGTTGGTCAGGTACTGACTTTAGGTGCCTTTCAAGTGCCTTCTTGAAGACAGCCAGGGGTCTATTGGTAATCCCCCTTATGTATGCTGGGAGGTAGTTGAACAGTCTTGGGCCCCGGACACTTATTGTGTTCTCTCTCAATGTACTCATGGAGCCCCTGCTTTTCATCGGGGAAATGTTGCGTCTCCTGCCGAGTCTTTTGCTTTCACAGGGAGTGATTTTCATGTGCAGACATTGTCACCTTTAAGTCTCCCCTGTATAAAACACCTTGAGTTGCCTGTGTAAATAACTTGCCTCCTGAGCAGCACCAAAGCCGAACGTGGACTCGGCGAAGTCCTGATCTCCCATGTCGAACCCGCCTCTTCGGAAATCGCCGAAGATCTTCCTGAAGAGTTCTTCGGGATCAATGGTTGTCTGGTAGCTCCAGCCAGACTGGAATGGATTCCCGCCCATGCTGCTGCCACCCGCACGACCCATCTGCTCTGCCGTGTGTCCCATGGTGTCGTACTGGCGCCGCTTCTCCTCATCGCCAAGCACCTGGTAACAAAACTTCAATTAAAATCAATTTTTAACAAGAGCCTAATGGAGGATTCGACCCCTCGGTGTTAACCCTTTGGGGGTCCAAGGGATCTCTCTGAAACTCATTCTCAGGGTCCACGAATTTCAAAAAAAAATTTATTTTTTCTTATGAAATGATGAGAATTTTTTTCCGATCATAACGCCACAAAAATTATGAAATTTGATGAAAACTAACGAAATTATGCTTTCGCAAAGTTAGCGTTATCCATGACATTTACGCATTGGCGATTTTGCCCACTTTGAGCCCTATTTTCGGCAAAATCCAATGTTTCAGTCTACTAAAATTATAGCTATTTCGCTAGAACTCCATTTCTTCTATCGATTGAGTACAAGAAACCGCCTACAGTATTTACTAATTTCAACTACCCAAAATAGTGGTCAGAAAATGGCAATTTGGCCAATTTCACACAAATTTCAAATGATGCCAATTTCAAAATTGGGTCCATAATAAACAAGGCAGACATTCCTGGCACTAAAATAACATCTTCTCTGTTCATTAGTCATGTCTCCAGGCCCCTCTTACATTACTTTTGCTTTCCATTTTGAATTTTTATTCTCACAAAAAATAGAAGATTTACTGTTATGTATACAACTGCATCATTGTAAAAATGGTATAAATAATATCAGCGCACTTGTGCAAGAATATTAGACTCTCCAGTTGATTTGTATTGGACGCATGGTGTGATTTGTTTACTCTTGAACATCGGCCAAAATCGAACATTTTCACTACAGTGGACCCTCGGTTAACGAAAGGTCTAGTTAACGAAAAAATCGGTTACCAAAAGCTTTTTTCGCAATCAGATAACGAAAAAAGCTTGGTTAGCGAAACGTATTAGACGTGTCCTCCTGCTCCGCGCCTGGCCTGCGCAAGACGCCACTGTAGCGTTGTTTACCATTGAGAGAACATTACCCAGCGTGCTCTTTCAAACATTCACAATACATTTGGTGTCTTTTTTGGTGGTTTAGTGATTGTCACTGTGAAATAAGTCACCATGGGTCCAAAGAAACTTCCTAGTGGCACCCCAGTGGTAAAGAGAGTGAGAAACACTATCGAACTAAAGAAAGAGATAATAGAAAAATATGAGAGTGGCGTATGTCTGAGTGATCTTGCCAGGATGTACAAGAAAAGTGCATCTACGTACTATCGGCACTATCCTGGCAAAGAGAAATGAGATCAAGGACGCTAATGTTGCAAAAGGGGTTAATTTGTTAAGGAAACAAAGATCGAAAACAGTGGATGAGGTTCAGGAGTTACTGATGGTGTGGATTAATGAAAAACAGATAGCGGGTGATAGTATTTCCATGGCGATAATTTGTGAAAAGGCAAGGAAGTTGTACGCAGATCTTGTCAAGACAATGCCTGGAACCAGTGGTGATGTGAGTGATTTTAAAGCCAGCAAAGGCTGGTTTGAGAGGTTTAGTGGCATACACAGTGTTGTGAGGTATGATGAGGCAGCCAGCTCAGACAAACGTGCAGCTGGAAAATTTGTGAGTGAATTTAAGGGGTTTGTAGAGGCTGAAGAATTCCTCCCCCAACAAGCGTTTAATTGTGATGAAACAGGCCTGTTTTGAAAAAAAAAATGCCCAACAGGACCTTCATTACTCAGGAGGAAAAGGCACAGCCAGGACACAAGCCTATGAAAGACAGGCTAACTCTTATGATGTGTGCCAATGCCAGTGGTGATTTTAAAGTGAAGCCTTTACTGGTGCATCACGCAGAAAATCCCAGACCCTTCAAGAAACACAGTGTTAACAAGAATAAATTGTGTGTGCACTGGAAGGCTAACACCAAGGCATGGGTCACTACGGAGATTTTCAAGGAATGGTTGACTGGAGTGTTCGGCCCTAGTGTGAAGAAATACCTCCTGGAAAAGAAATTGGGACTCAAGTGCCTCCTGGTACTGGACAATGCTCCTGCTCATCCTAACAACTTGGAAGAGTTGTTGCCTGATGAGTTCAGTTTCATCACAGTGAAATTCTTGCCTCCTAACACCACTCCTCTCATCCAGCCCATAGACCAGAAGGTCATTGCAAACTTCAAGAAATTGTACACCAAAGCAGTGTTTCAGAGGTGCTTTAATATGACCAATGACTCTGAATTGACCCTAAGAGAGTTCTGGAAAGATCACTTCAATATCGTGCATTGCCTAGGCCTTATAGGTAAGGCTTGGGAGGGAGTGACTTCCAGGACTTTGAACTCTGCTTGAAGACCACTGTGGCCGGATTGTGTTGAAAAGAGGGATTTTGAAGGATTTGAGGCTGACCCTGACGACCCTGTGCCTGTTGTGGAAGATGTTGTGGAAGATATTGTGGCATTGGGGAACAGCCTGGGGTTGGAGGTGAGTGGTGAGGATGTGGAAGAGTTGGTGAAGGAGCACAGGATAGAGCTAACAACTGAAGAGCTGCAAGAGCTTCATCTGGAACAGCAACAGACCACAGCTGAGGTTATTGCTTCACAGGAGGAGGAAGAGGGAGTGAAGGAGGTGCCTTCTTCAGAGATTAAGGAAATTTGTTCAATGTGGAATAAGGTGCAGACATTTGTTGAAAGACACCACCCTGAGCAAGCTGAAATGAGCCTTCTGTGCAACCACTTCAGTGACAGAGCCATGTTGCACTTCAGGAAAGTATTAAAGAGTCGCCAGAAACAGAGGACTCTGGAAGAGTCCTAGTGACTCTCAAGCTGGTCCTAGTGGCATTATAAGACCAAGAAGGGAAGTAACCCCAGAGAGGGACTTGTTACCTTAAGTCCTTTTGGAGGGGGATTCCCCTTCCAACCACTAACACCCTGCCCCTGTCATCATCCCTATCTTCCAGATGCCTGCAAGTCTCTTTAATAAAGGTAAGTAAATGTTATTTATATTATATTTATTGTGAATATATCTTTTTGGGAACGGATTAATTGTATTTACATTATTTCTTATGGGAAATAAGGGTTCGGATTACGAAAGATTCAGATTAAGTAATAGCTCCTGGAATGGATTAATTTCGTTAACCGAGGATCCACTGTACTTTGCGCTCAGTTTCAAGGTACTTGTCATCGTGAAACCAGTCAAAATTATCTCTATTTCTGTAATATATCATCTATTCTTTAAAATGAGACTAAGAAAACGAGAATACAAGCATAAATACCATACGAAAATAGACTGCAAAGTCACTGTTTTAAACCAAAAACACGGTGCAGGAAATTTTTTATACTGCGCACACTGACCGCACAGACTCATTCTATCACATCTAGGCCTAACAGCCTGTTTCTGCTTGATTTGAGGGCGCTAGAATTTACGCGTATTAGTACGTCAATAACCACAGTGCGTAAAACGTACTTGTACGACCATAACCCCGAAAGGGTTATGGTCGTGAAATCATAATTATGGGGGAGCGCTAAACCTGTAGGGATTATACAGCATCTGTGGGGGGGAGGAAGACATTCAGGCATAATAACACAATTGCAAATAAACCACAGAACAGGTGGGCTTTGAACCCATAGCAACTAAGTCTTAAAACTCAGTCTAGTGTTACCACACCATAGTGTTACCACACCATAGTGTTAAGCACAAGAGTGCCACTAACATGCTGTGCATTCCAGACAAACTAATCCTAATGCTTACACACTACTTAAGAATCAGACACAGGTTATTAAGTGGGATTCACACCCCTCCTCTTCTGTTTACCTTTGATATACAGTGGACCCCTGGTTTTCGTAATTAATTCGTTCCAGAATGCTGTTCGAGTGCCGTTACCAAACGAATTTGTTCCCATAAGGAATAATGTAAATTAGATTAGTCCTTTCAGACCCCCAAAAATACACTTTCAAAAGCACTTACAAAAATACACACATAATTGTTCGAGTTTGGAGCAGTACGAAAACCGGGGGTCCACTGTACCTTTCATGACTTTAGAGTCTTTCTACTCTCAAAGCTTTCTACTTTTTGGTGCTAGCCTGGTCAACCAGGTTGTTGCTGCTGGAGGCCCGCTGCCCCACATATCCATCACAGCCTGGTTGATCTGGCACCTGGTGAAGATACTTGTCCAGTTTCCTCTTGAAGACTTCTACACTTGTTCCAGCAGTTTTTCTGATATCTCGAACAATATAGAAGTCTTCAAGAGGAAGTTGGACAAATATCTTCACCAGGTGCCAGATCAACCAGGCTGTCATGGATATGTGGGGCTGCGGGCCTCCAACAGAACTTATAAAGAACAGCGAAGGCTTCATACAACAGTCACCCACTAGAAACCGAGTTAGATTTCCAACTTATTTACTTAGTGCCGTTGTAAAAACAGTCAAGTGGGTGACTGTTGATGGAGCCTTCAACAGTTGAACTGTGACTGTTTGACACCAGTTGTGGCTTCCTGTTTTCTGTTCGAACAGTAGAATTTTTCTTATTGTTTTCCTGTCAAAGCTTAAAGTAAACCTAACGAAACTTAACCTCACACAATACACAACCCCCATGATACTCAACCCCACATTTTCCTATGTGGGGGTTGAGTATCAACCAGGTTGTTGCTGCTGGTCTGCTGGCATACATAATTGATGGAAGTGCATACAGAATAGTTCCATCTGAAGGTCATTAGCCTCTGGACACTTGTTGCAAGACAACTACTGCATGAACGAATGAAAGGTCGTGGTAGTGATGATGTACCAGGATAGGCATGGATGTAGTGTGCAGGGTGGCCCAAAAAAAGAAGAAACGCTTTCACCATCACTCACTTCATCACTGTCTTCCCAGAGGCGTGTCTACACTACTTTTCAGATGCTCAGATGGGGGCCTTGTGTTTATATTTCCAATGGAAATACAAGGGCCCCAAAGGAAATACAAGGACCCCAATGGAAATACAAGGACCCCAATGGAAAGTCAATAACTTTTTTGGGTTACCCTGGTGGGCAATTAACACGTTACTATATAAATGCACCCACAAACGAGTGCTTTAAGCCACTTGAGAGTCCATGCCGTTGTTCTATGGGTTTGGAGCCAGGGTCTGTGCTGCTGTTCTATGGGTTTGGAGCCAGGGTCTGTGCCATTGTTCTATGGGTTTGGAGCCAGGGTCTGTGCCACTATTCTATGGGTTTGGAGCCAGGGTCTGTGCCATTGTTCTATGGGTTTGAAGCCAGGGTCTGTGCCATTGTTCTATGGGTTTGGAGCCAGGGTCTGTGCCACTGTTCTATGGGTTTGGAGCCAGGGTCTGTGTCACTGTTCTATGGGTTCGGAGCCAGGGTCTGTGCCACTGTTCTATGGGTTTGGAGCCAGGGTCTGTGCCGCTGTTCTATGGCATGAGCTCAGCTCACTCAGATAAGAAGTGAGCGGTAAATTTGGGACTAGATATGAAAGAATGAGTATGTGGTAAGTGTGCACCATATAAAAAATCCTGCAGCACGCAGAGCACAATGAGAAAAAACTGCGACTGTGTTGTTGGTTTAAAACAGCGACTTTGCAGTGTTCATACTGTTTTTATGGTTTTTTACTTATGGTTTCTTGGTCTCATTTGATAGAATGGAAGGTATATTACAGAAATAGAGATGATTTTGATTGTTTTTTAGAACCAAAAATAGCTTGAAATTGAGCTCAAACTAGGGCTAATATTCAATTTTTGCCAATACACATCAACTGGTGGGTCTAATATGCATTTACAAATGCACTGATATTATTTACCCAATTATTACAATACTGCATAACAGTAAATCTTCTATTTTTTTGTGTGAATCAAAATCAAAATGGAATTCATGTGTAAAGCCTGGGAACATGACTAATGAACATAGAAAATATTATTTTAGTGCCAGGAATGTCTGCATTGTTTATTCTGGAACCTATTTTGAAATTGAATTTTTTTTTTGAAATTTGTGCAAAATTGGCCAAATTACCAATTTCTGATCACTTTATTGGGTAGTTGAAATAGTTGATTGGGCGGTTTCTTGTGTTCAGTCGATAAAATAGAAGGCATACTAGCGAAATAGCTAAGAATTTGGTCGACTGGAACAATGTAATTGGCCTAAAACAGGACTCAAAGTGGGCAAAATCGCCAATGAATAAATACTGCTGACACAACAAAATTCACAATAGTGTAATTTTGTCAATTTTTCATCAAATTTTGTACAATTTGTTTTAATACGTTCAGAAAGAGATTCTCTACCATTTCATGAGAAAAAAAATAATTTTGTGAAAATTCTTGAACCCTGTGGACAAGTCTCAGATTAGTGATTTGGACCCTCAAAGGGTTAAGAAATTAACTGCTTAAAACTATACTCATTCTTGGATGCATTAATGTGTGTACTGCTTGTGAAGACTGGTATTACAAACAGGAGGAGAAAGAAATTAGTCCTGTAGCCTCCATGGCCACATATATGCTCGCATCAGGGGTGACATGCCCCGTGGTCCTGGACACCTGATGTCTGAAGCACTGATGGCTGAGTGGACTAAGGCATCTCGGAATTTTGGCAGGTTTCTCACGAGGTGCGCTAAGGGATCAGGGGTTCGATTCCCGGCTAGTCGAAGTACAATAAGTCCTCAACTTACAAACACATTGGGGACCTCCTGAATTGTGTATAATACGTAATGATATTATACACAATAATAATATTATACACAATAATAATATTATACACAATAATAATAATATACACAATACAGAAGATTCTCAACATGTTTGTAAGTCTAGGACTTGCTGTATTGTTAATACAGTGGACCTCCGGAAATCAAACATTCTTCATTCCAGAATGCTGTTCAAGTGCCATTACCAAACGAATTTATTCCCATAAGGAATAATGTAAAGTAGACTAGTCCTTTTAGACCCCAAAAAATACACTTATAAGCATTTACAAAAATACACTTACATAAAAGGGCGAGTTTGGAGCATCACGAACACCGGGGGTCCATTGTATTACTATGTATGATAATTGTACTTATGTGTTCCTGTACCTAAATAAACTTACACCTCCAGGACTCAAGTCTGGCTCTTACCTCATACGCTTCAGAAACTTCGGTGAATTTCTTCTGTGAGGTGGGATCATCTTTATTAACATCCGGGTGGTACTTCTTTGCCAGTTGGTAATACGCCTTCTTGATCTCCTTGTTGGAGGCGTTGCGTGGGATCCCAAGGACTTCATAGTAGTCACGTTGTTTAAAACCTTGCGATGTATGGTACTGCGCGCTGCCTCGGAGTCCTAAAACCTTGCCTGTAATGCCAGGATATACTGTAATATCTTGCATGTAATTTGGATAGTCTAAATGACATGATTTATAGCAGCATCAAAAGTAGACAGAAAATTACACTGCATTACTATAATGTATTATACAGTGGACCCCCGGTTTACATACTGCTCCAAACTCAAACAATTATGCAAGTGTATTTTTGGGGGTCTAAAAGGACTAATCTAATTTACATTATTCCTTATGGGAACAAATTCGTTTGGTAATGGCACTTGAACAGCATTCTGGAACGAATTAATTACGTAAACCGGGGTACCACTGTACTGCATTAAGAACAAAGAAGAACTGCAGTAGGCCTACTGGCCTATGCCAGGCAGGTCCAAGTCCCCTAATGGCCTAGGCTAGTCAGGTCCAAGTCACCTCCACTTAAAAAGGAAGGAGCACTGCATCAGACCCACTGGCCCAACCTAGTCAGGTCCAAGCCACACCCATGCATTTATCTAACATATTTTTAAAACTACAAAAGGTTTTGGCTTCAATGACACTAAGGAGTTTGTTCAACTGCATTATACTGCATTATTATACTGCATCATCGTACTGTATATAACCAGGGACTTTCTATATACCGTCAGTGATGTCAACTAGGTCTATACCAGTAGTATCATGTATGCATAGAAATTATTATTATTATTATTATAATAGGGTGACCCTATAAAGAAGAAAACCCTTTCACTGTAATTCAGTCAGTGTCTTGCCAGAAGGTCACCAACTTCACCACTCAGATGCACCTCCAAGCTATAACATCCTCACTCATCCTCGTCTTATCATTCAGGGTGCAGTCACTCTACTTCCCACCTCCACGACTTCAATCCAGCTAACCGGTTTCACAATATACAGTGGTCCCTCGGTTTTCGTGCATCTCCAAACTCGAACATTTATGTAAGTGTATTTTCGTAAGTGCTGTTGCAAGTGTATTTTTGGGGGTCTGAAATAGACTAACCTACGTGACATTATTTCTTAAGGAAGTAAATTCGTTCGGTAATGGCACTTGAGCAGCATTCTGGAATGAATTTTCGGCGAAAACCGAGGGACCACTGTATGTGCAAAATACCCAGGATAACCTCCCAAAAAAAACTAGTGACTACTTTTCATGATGGGGGGAGATAATAATAATCTTTATTTCTACAAGTACATGTACAATGTATACAGGCCACAGATGACATAAGTGACATACTAGTATATACTATGTATATAGAAAGCCGCTTGTTATGCAGAGCATTTCCCACAAATTAGGTCAATTTTGTCCCAGGATGCAACCCACACCAGTCCACTAATATCCAGGTACCCATTCACTGATAACATAAGAACATAAGAATGGAGGAACACTGCAGAAGGCCTACTGGCCCATACAAGGCAGGTCCTTATCAAAACCACCACTACCTAAGAATTTACTCCTGTACTCACGACACTAATCAAACCCAGCCCCTCCCACTCATATATTTGTCCAATCTCTTTTTAAAGCCACCCAAGGTCCTAGCCTCTATCACCCTAATCGGAAGATTGTTCCACGCATCTACAACTCTGTTCGAAAACCAGTACTTGCCTATGTCCTTTCTAAATCTAAATTTATCCAATTTAAATCCGTTATTTCTCGTTCTTACTTGGTTCGATATCCTCAGTATTTTATTAATATCTCCTTTGTTTATGCCCATCATCCACTTGTACACCTCGATGATATCTCCCCTCATTCTACGTCTCTCCAGAGAGTGGAGATTCAATGCTCTAAGTCTATCTTCATACGGGAGATTTCTTATACTGTAAATCATTTTAGTCATTCTTCTTTGTATGTTCTCCAATGAATCTATATCCATCCTGTAGTAAGGAGACCAAAACTGAGCTGCATAATCCAAATGAGGTCTCACTAGTGATGTATAGAGCTGTAAAATAACTTTTGGACTTCTGTTGCTTATACTTCTTGAAATAAATCCTAGTAATCTGTTAGCCTTATTGGCACACTTAGGCACTGTTGTCTTGGCTTTAGATTTCTGCTTACCATGACTCCCAAGTCTTTTCACATTCTGTATGATCAAGCTCAACTTCACCTAGTTTATAAATTCGAGGATATTTTCATTACCAACGACTAGCACCTTACACTTGTCCACATTGAACTTCATCTGCCACTTTTCAGACCAAGACATTAATTTATCCAAATCCTCCTGGAGTTCACTGTTATCCTCCTCAGAATGAATTATACGGCCTATTTTTGTATCATCAGCAAATTTACTCATGTCACTTGCAATTCCTTCATCAAGGTCATTAATGTAAATTATGAACAACAATGGGCCCAAAACTGATCCTTGTGGAACGCCACTAGTGACAAATCCCCATTCAGATTTGACCCCATTAATGGAAACTCTCTGCTTTCTATTGGTAAGCCATGCCTCTATCCATGCTAGAACTTTACCTCCTATACCATGAGCTGCCACCTTTCTTAAGAGTCTCTTGTGAGGTACTCTATCGAAGGCCTTACTGAAATCCAAGTAAACTATATCATATTCTTTATCACTGTCTACTGCCTCAAATGTTTTATTGAAAAACGTCAGTAAATTTGTCAGGCAGGAACGACCTCTCGTAAACCCATGCTGAGATTCATTAATCAAATTATGTTCTTCAAGGTGACTTCTGATAATATCAGCTATAATTGATTCTAATAATTTGCCTACTATAGACGTGAGGCTTATTGGACGGTAATTTGATGGAATGGACTTATCCCCTGATTTGAATATAGGAACTACATTAGCTATCTTCCACATCTCTGGCACAATACCAGTTAGGATGGACGTATTAAACACATTCGTTAATGGCTGACTAAGTTCCATTTTGCATTCTTTAAGTACCCTGGAAAACAACTCGTCGGGTCCCGGGGACTTATTTTGCTTCAGTTTATCTATCTGTTTGATAACCATATCCCTCGTGACAGTAATATTAGTTAATTTGAATTCTTCAGGAACTGAATAATTGTTAATTTCTGGAATCTCATTTACGTCTTCGTGTGTAAAGACTGACAAAAAATAGTCATTAAATAGAGAACACATTTCCAGTTCGTTATCCGTCAGCTGTCCATTCCCAATTTTCAGAGGTCCTACCTTTTCCCTCACCTTCGTCCTGTACACTTGAAAGAACCCTTTTGGATTAGTCTTTGATTCATTAGCAACCTTAATCTCATAGTCACGTTTAGCCTTTCTAATCCCCTTTTTACTTCTCTTTTCAACTGAACATATTGGTCAATAAGGTTAACATCTCCTCTTTTGATGCGCCTATAAATTCCTCTTTTCTCCCCTAATAAATGTTTTAGCCTCCTGTTAATCCATTTGGGATCGTTATTATTTGACCTAAATTCTCTCTGGGGAATAAACATACTCTGTGCACGTTGTACATTATTAAGAAAAAATCATAAACGCAGATCCCATCGTAATCGTTAGCTAGATTACCCCAGTCGAGATTAGACAGGTGTTCCCCAAGTCCAATATAATCGGCAGAACGAAAATCAGGAACTTTTACCGTATTATCCCTATTCTCGTACTCCCATGTAATATTAAAAGTAATGGATTTGTGATCACTAGCTCCAAGCTCTTCAGTGATCTCCAGATTATTTACAAGAGTTTCTTTATTTGACAAGACTAGGTCGAGCAAATTATTACCTCTGGTAGGCTCCGTCACACACTGCTTCAGAAAACAGTCCTGAACTACTTCCATAAAGTCACTGGACTCCAGATTACCGGTCAAAGAAGTCCAGTCAATTTGACTAAAGTTAAAATCCCCTACTATCACTACGTTATTGTGCCTAGAAGCCCTAACAATTTCGTCCCAAAGAAGTCTCCCTCTATCGTGATCCAAGCCTGGAGGTCGGTATATTACACCTAGAATCAGTTTTTCTTGACCTTCTAGAAACTCTACCCAAACAGATTCTGTTAATGATCCATCTATTTTTATGCCTGTTTTTATGCAGCAATTTATATTTTCTCGTACATACAATGCAACTCCACCCCCTTTCCCATTATATCTATCTACATGGAACAATTTAAACCCCTGAATATGACACTCTGCAATCATATCCCGACTCTTGGTATTATACCATGTTTCAATTATTGCAATGACATCAAAGTTCCCAGCACATGCTACCAAACGTACATAATTCGTTAATTTTATTTCTGGCGCTTCGACAGTTAGTATAAAATACATTGATATGTATCTTCTTGTGAACCTTTTTCAGCTTTTGTTTTACACAATTTCTGTTACTATCATTACCCTGTGTCACTCGATTACTGTTATTGTTATGATTTATGATATCAAAGCCTGAATCAATATTTTGGCCCTCATTATTTACCATTCCTAAACCCATACCTCTAACTAATCCTAGTTTAAAGCCCTAACAACATTCTCAACTGAGCTAGAGAGAAATTCTACACCTGCCCTGGATAAGTGAACCCCATCCCTGGCATACATGTCATTTCGGTTAACATTGACAACCGGTGTAAGGAAACACGATCAATGTTTCTACCCTTGCCGGGAATTGAACATGGACCCTCAACGTGTGAAGCGAGAGCTTTGCCTACCAGGCCACCCATGGCCTGGTAGAAATAACTCCAATGTACAATAAAAAAGACAATACCATGACTGCAACAACACACAAATAACCTCACACAGGAGAATGAAACTTATGCTGATGTTTTAGTTCGACCTGGGCCATTTACAGTCATACTAACACAAAAGAAAGAGGGAGCCAGTATATATAGGCGAGGATAGGGACAGGACCAAGAGAGAAAGAAAGAGAAGTAGTGGTAGTGATAAGGCTGGTAGTAGTAGAACGTAGGGAGAGTAGTTGTGTATTATTCCAGTCATAGAATTATGCCTTTTGTTTTTTAAGTAAGTATATTTAGATACAGGTACACAAATACAGTTACACAAATTATCATACATAGTAACATGTAAATTACCCACTAGGATAACCCAAGAAAGTCAAAGTGATTCATTTCCATTGGGGTCCTTGACACCAATGACAAAGAAGAACTCATTTTAAGCATGTTCAAATCGTGTTATTACGTTTTTGTGAGCCATGATTGCTGGCACACTACTCAGCTCACACACTGAGTGTCCGTGGTTTGATCTCTGGTACGAGTGGAAACATTGGGACGTGTTTCCTTAAGACGCCTGCTGTCCCTGGTCATCTAGCAGTAAAATAGGGACCTAGGTGTTAGCTGACTGGTGTACATCGCATCCTGGGGACAAAATTAACCCAATTTGCGGGAAATGCTCTGCATAACAAGGAGCTTTCTATATACAGTAGTAGTATGTCACTGATGTCAGCTGTGGTCTGTATACATTGTACATGTACTTGTAGAAATAAAGATTATATACGTATTACTATTATACGTATTTAGTTTTTCTAGTTAGTGCCTACATACACTACATTACAGTCTGACTGTCATTATTAAACAGTTTTAACACTGTTACTTGATATAATCATTTTTATTTTACAGATATCTAGAGTCAGACTCGAGTCCTGGAAGTGGGAAGTACAGTACCTGTATTCTGAAGGATGAGTGAGAATGTTACAGTTCTGGAGGTGGGAAGTACAGTACCTGTACTCTGAAAGATGAGTGAGAATGTTACAGTATTGGAGGTGGGAAGTACAGGATGCCACCCACACCAGTCCACTAACACCCAAGATGCCACCCACACCAGTCCACTAACACCCAGGATATGACCCACACCAGTCCAATAACACCCAGGATACCACCCACACCAGTCCACTAACACCCAGGATGCCACCCACACCAGTTCACTAACACCCAGGATGCGACTCACACCAGTCCATTAACACCCAGGATTAGAACATAAGAAAGGAGGAACACTGCAGCAGGCCTGTTGGCCCATACTAGGCAGGTCCTTCACAATCCATCCATCTAACAGAATAATTGCCCAACCTAATTTTCAATTCTACCCAAGAAATAAGCTTTGATGATTCTATTAACTCATGTGCGAGTCCCACTCAAATCCAACCCCTCTCACTCATGAATTTATCCAACCTAAATTTGAAACTACCCAAGGTCCTAGCTTCAATAACCCTACTAGGCAGACTGTTCCACTCATCAACTACCCTATTTCCAAACCAATACTTTCCTATATCCTTTCTAAATCTAAACTTATCCAATTTGAATACATTATTTTGGGTTCTCTCTTGGAGAGATATCCTCAAGACCTTATTTATATCCCCCTTATTAATACCCATTTTCCACTTATATACCCCTCATTCTTCGTCTTAAAGTGAATGTAATTTAAGGGTCTTCAATCTTTCTTCATACGGAAGTTTTCTAATTCTATGAATTAACTTTGTCATTCATCGCTGAATGTTTTCTAACGAATTTATATCCATTCTGTAAAATGGAGACCAGAACTGAGCTGCGTAATCTAGGTGAGGCCTTACTAATGATGTATAAAGCTGTAGTATAACTACTGGACTTCTGTTGCTTACACTTCTTGATATAAATCCCAGTAATCTATTTGCCTTATTTCTTACGCTTAGGCCGTGGCCGCCTTGCTTCGTGTTTTTTCGTGTTTTTCGCGGTCTCTTTTACGTGCTAGAACTTTAAAACTGTGCCAGTGATCTTATAAGGTACATCCCTCCAGTGCTCGGAACTAATCAGGCAGAAAACAGTTATACTGAGTCAAAAAAAAAAGGGAATTAGTGTGCAAGAACATAGCAGAGCCATATTCCCAGGGGGGAACTTAGGCTTAAGTGCCGGGTGAAATAAGAAAAGAGAACAAATATTTGTCAGAGGAAGGAAAGTCTCCCTAAAAATAGTGTGTAGATATAACTGTTATAGTGAATATCACAGTGGTGCCGTAGTATACAGATAAGTTAATAAATGTTAAAGTGAAAACTAAGGCGGAAGTGTTAGGTATAACGAGTTTCGTGTTTGAAATCAGTTGCCAGTGGTCGCTAGGTCCTTACCACGCAGGTCAGCTGTATTGATAATCTTTAAACTGCTAGTGTACCTGACCAAAATCTAGTGACTACATTGATATAAAAGAATTTCTATCGAAATATGAATAAGTGCACAATGTTGAGAAAATACGTAAATTGTCCAGCTCAAAAAAAAATATGATAACCAGTGTCAAGTTGTGAGTTGTCAGTGAACGATTTCAACAACATAAGACCATATATCATCCAGTCAACCATAGTCAAAAACAGCAGTGTTGTGGTGGAGGTAGAAAAAACTAGAAAAACTAAACCCAGTACAGTGATCCATAAGTGCCTAAAACCCCAGGTGGTAAACCAGGGTGTAAGAAGTAAACAGGGTGCCAGAGGTACGGCCGTCCGTCATAGTAGGAGCTGCCAGAAGCACCGGTTTTTTCTCCAACACGCAAGTTATACTTTTTGTATCAAACTGATCATTATTACTCTGTTTAATCATCTTCCAGTGGTCTGTCTCGCGTAACCCAAAAAATCCCTACAGGATTCATTAAACAAGTGATACTGGATTTTGTCAGATCCAAGAAATAAGGGAACCAATGACCGGATTCAAAACTGGTATCCTCGACCGGATTCAATAAGCGGACGGATTTTAGGTGGCCTTATCAAACACCTAAACAATAACTTAAAGCGGTAAGATTATCCCAAACACTTACACATGCAAATAAAATAGATACGATACAAATAGACAGATCACAACTTCAGGGAAGTATTAGTAGAATATACAGTAAAACAACAAAATAAATCATGAAAACCTGTGTACGTAGTATGCAGCCAAACAAACAAACGTTCCACTGGATGGATTACATGCAACTTCTGTGGTAAATGGAGCCATGCTCCTTGTGCAAGCATTCAGGAATCAACTACACGAGATATTAAACCAGGGAAGTGTTTTTGGGTATGCCCAAATGAGACCGAACTGTGGAATAAAATCACATTGATATTAAAAGATGACAACATCAAATCAGCCTTCATAAAAAAACATGACAGCATTCTATAACAGTTGGGAAAGTAAAAAATCTGGGCCAGATGGTGCTATTGCCCCTGGTACAGATGTTGCCCTGGTAGACAGTAAATGTAAGAATGGAGAAATAAATGATGGTGACCTGAAGGGGGACAGGAGCTCTAGTGGGGAAACAAGTGTAGACAAGGACACACAAAAACCAATGTTACAAACTAGCAATACCACGGTAGATAGTAAACAGGGGGATGCCCCGAGAAATACTGAAGATAAATTACCAGAAACTGATGAAGGCTCCATTGTTAGCACTAGTGCCGAAGATAGAAACGAGACAGGAACACATGCACCAATTGGGAATACGTACAATGGGGAACACAGTCACAAAAAAATAGGGCAAACGGAAACCAGGTCTATGTGAATATTATGCACTTGGTATCTGCAGGCATGGAATATCTGGGAAAACAGATGGAACATGCAATTATGATCACCCCAGAAAATGTGGTGCCCATATGACAACAGGAAAATGCAACCTCCCGTCCTGTAAGCTTTTCCACCCTGAAATGTGCCACTCATCAGTTTAGGAAAGACAGTGCTATAACTTATATTGCCAGGCATACCACCTAAAGTGTACAAGACAACACAGAACATCCAGACCATGGCAAAACCTGGGTAGCCACAGCCACTCCGGAGAGAGAGATTTTTAGTGCCAGGAAGGAAAAAAAGCTGGCAGGAAATGACAGAAATCGTACACAAACTGCAATCATTTCTGGAGTGGAATCACAGTCAATGGCCTCCACTCCAACACAACAGATATTAGTGCCAGGAAAAAAAGACCCCCCCCCATACCAGCAATACCACCAATCCAACGACATTCATCTTTGCAAATATACAGGGTCTAAAGCCAGCAACGAACAACATCCGTGGACTGCTAACAGAGTCAAATGCTATGTTTGAGGCTTTCACTGAGACCCACATAAGAGATCACTTGGACAATGAAATATGAACACCGGGCTACAACCTATACAGATGTGACAGAGTGAAAAGGCAAAAAGGGGGGGTTGGCCTGTATATCACAAAGTCACTTATATGTTCAGAACTACTAAATGCTTCAAATGATGTAGTTGAAGTATTAGAGATAAAGATCGAGAATCAAAACCTGGTCATTGTGCTTGTATACGTACAAGCCTCCGGATGCAACGTCTCAACAATTCCAGGAACAGCTTCTGAAAATTGACCACTGTCTGGAAAATCTTCAAGCTCCTGTCCCCAACATCTTGCTCCTGTGGGATTTCAACCTAAGGCACTTAAAATTTAAGTTACTAGATTAAGCTGCCCCTAATGCCATAGCATGTCAGTGGCTCTCCTTGCACTCATTTACATTGTAATCACCAATACCTATGTAATCTGCAATCTGCAAAGAAATAAAATTTACTTTACTTACTTACTATAGTGCAAACAATGTGGTAGCAGAGATAACACCAGGAGGCAGCTCAGATGAAAACTCGCACACACATGAACTTTAAGATCTCAACACCAAATTCACCTTAAACCAGCAAATAGTAGAGCCTACAAGATTAGAGAATACGCTGGACCTCATCTTCACCAACAATGATGATCTGATACGAAATGTCATCATATCAAAAACAATATGCTCAGATCACAACATAATAGAGGTCCAGACATGTATGCGGGGAGCCCCAGATCGACAAAATGTGATCAGCCACGAGGAAGCCTTCTCCAAATTCAACTTCAATAACGAAAACATAAGGTAGGACAAAGTAAACCAAGTCCTAAATTATATAAATTGGGAAGATAGCCTAAGCATCACGGATCCTAACCTATGTCTAGAACAATTTAACTCTGTGGCACTTGAGGTTTGCTCAAGGCAAATTTCCTTAAGGAAAAGGAGGAGAAGATGTAAACTAGAAAGAGAGAGGTGCTCCCTATACAGGCGAAGCCAAAGAATAACAGAGCGGCTACAAGAGGCCAATATATCTGAAATACATAGGGAGACACTGGTCAGAGAAATAGCAAACATCGAATTAAAACTAAAGGAATCTTACAGGAATCAAGAAATGCGGGAAGAACTAAAAGCCATAAATGAAATTGAAAGAAACCCAAAGTATTTCTTTTCTTATGCCAAATCAAACTCGAGAACAACATCCAGTATTGGGCCCCTACTTAAACGGGATGGGTCCTACACAGATGACAGCAAGGAAATGAGTGAGTTACTAAGTCCCAGTATGACTCAGTTTTTAGCGAGCCGCTAACCAGACTAAATGAATTTTTTATGAGAGTGCCACAGAACTTGGCAGACGCATGCCTATCTGACATTACCCTGACGCCAAATAACTTCAAAAAGGCAATAAATGACATGCCCATGCACTCCGCTCCAGGCCCAGACTCATGGAACTCCGTGTTCATCAAGAACTGCAAGAAGCCCCTATCACGTGCATTTAAGATCTTATGGAGAGGGAGCATGGACACTGGGGTCGTCCCGCAGTTACTAAAAACAACAGACATAGCCCCACTCCACAAAGGGGGTAGTAAAACAATAGCAAAGAACTACAGACCAATAGCGCATGGGTTTAGAGCACGTCGCTCCTGTCTGTCCCAACTACAACAAGGTACTGGATGCTCTAGAAGACAAACAGAAAGCAGATGTTATATACACAGACTTTGCAAAAGCCTTTGACAAGTGTGACCATGGTGTAATAGCACACAAAATGCAAGATAAAAGAATAACAGGAAAAGTTGGTAGATGGATCTATAATTTCTTAACAAGTAGAACACAAAGAGTAGTAGTCAACAGAGTAAAGTCTGAGGCTGCTACAGTGAAAAGCTCTGTTCCACAAGGCATAGTACTCACACACATCCTGTTCCTCATCCTCATATCGGGCATAGACAGGGATAAGAAACATAAGAAAGAAGGAACACTGGAGCAGGCCTACTGGCCCATGCGAGGCAGGTCCAAGTCTCCCACCGGTTTAAGCCAATGCCCCGACCCAGCCAGGTCAGGTTACATTCACTTAAGGAAGGAGCACGGCATCTGACCTAGTAGCACAAACTAGTCAGGTCCAACTCACACCCACCCGCACCCACTCATATATTTATCTAGCCTATTTTTAAAACTACACAACGTTTTAGCCTCTATAACTGTACTCGGGAGTTTGTTCCACTCATCGACAACTCTATTACCAAACCAATGCTTTCCTATATCCTTCCTGAACCTGAATTTATCCAACTTAAAGCCATTGCTGCGAGTCCTGTCAATACTAGATATTTTTAGCACGCTATTTACATCCCCTTTATTTATTCCT
>WNWK01012723.1:22500-58368 GCA_009830355.1 Cherax destructor | reverse complement strand
CTAAACTGAACATGCATAACTGCTGATCTATTTATTGTTCTCTTAATGTTGTTTCTATCCCGATGTATATTAAATTAATGTGTCAGACTTCTCTTAAGAATGTTTCCCTTTAAAATTTAAATTTCCCCCCAATGATTATTGTTTTATACCAATAAAACTAAAAATCTAAAAGGGGAACATCGTAATTTTGTTTCTATTTGGCATCTTGAGATTTCTCTCGAACTGTCGGGTGTTGTTGCCCTGTGACTGTCTTTCTATATTTTCCTTTGATACGGACGCCCTGCTTGAAAAATCTTGTCCTAATGTGTTCCATCGACCTTTTCGTTATTTTCTGGAATACCTTTGATCTACTCTTCTAAGTACTCAGCTTTAAAAGAAAGTATATCAGTGAAAGCACTGAAGATGATTGTGACTCCTTGATGTGGATTACTGCTTATATAAATATATACCTAAATACATGCTCAGTAAGAACCCACGTGATAAGAGAAACGCAGACGATAAAGAGTCTGAATATTTCAAACCTCAACTGAAATCCTCATCACATACAAAATGTAAGACAGGAACATGTTTATGTAGGGAGAGGAAATGCATCAGGTGAAGACGTTCACATGTAGAGCATCAGTTCAGGAGTGTGGAGTGCCAGGTCAGGAATCAAAGGAGTGGGGAGAATCTGGTCTGGATGAAGGTGAGCGGAATTAACTCCAGCATGGGTCAACAGGCTCGCTGCAGTGCTTCACTCTGTTATTTCAATTCCATTGCAAGCGCTTTGATTGAAGTTGTGAACTGCAATGGTACTTTTTAAGGATGAAATGAAAAACAACTTCTGGTTCCATTGTCTTTCTGAGACATTACAGTTAGGGAAAATAACAATAATATCTGATTAAATGATTTTTCATCTGAAGCTACAGTTAGATTTTTGTGTGATATCAATTATCTCCCATTGAATATTATTGTTGTTACTGCTAACATGATAAAATACAGCTGAAGTCTCTTTTCCATTGTGGATTACCCTCTTGTGTTTGATGGTCCTCTTGTGTTTGATGGTCCTCTTGTGTTTGATGGTCCCTCTTGTGTTTGATGGTCCCTCTTGTGTTTGATGGTCCTCTTGTGTTTGATGGTCCCTCTTGTGTTTGATGGTCCCTCTTGTGTTTGATGGTCCCTCTTGTGTTTGATGGTCCCTCTTGTGTTTGATGGTCCCTCTTGTGTTTGATGGTCCTCTTGTGTTTGATGGTCCCTCTTGTGTTTTTGAAGGTCCCTCTTGTGTTTGATGGTCCTCTTGTGTTTGATGGTCCCTCTTGTGTTTGATGGTCTTCTTGTGTTTGATGGTCCCTCTTGTGTTTGATGGTCCCTCTTGTGTTTGATGGTTCCTCTTGTGTTTGATGGTCCCTCTTGTGTTTGATGGTCCCTCCTGTGTTTGATGGTCTTCTTGTGTTTGATGGTCCCTCTTGTGTTTTATGGTCCCTCTTGTGTTTGATGGTCCCTCTTGTGTTTGATGGTCCTCTAACAGATATCCGATGTGTACCTGATTGTAACCTTTAAATGGGATCTGATATATTCGTGGTGAATCTTGTGTAACGAACATTCATACATATAATATTGTAACCCAGGTATCCCTTAGATCGATCGCTAGCGCACTCAGCTCACACACTGAGGTCCGGAGTTCGAATCTCCTCCGGTATGGCTGGAAAACATTAGGGACGTGTTTCCATAAGACACTTTCTGTCATCAGTGTGAAATGGGTACCTGGGTGTTAGTCGATTGGTGTGAGTCGCATCCTGGGACAAAACTGACCTAATTTGCCCAAAATGCTCTACATAAGAAGGGGCTTTCTATATTGTAGTATGTCATTTATGTCAGCTAGGCCTGTATACCTTGTACATGTATTTGTAGTAAATAAAGATATAAGTATGGGGTTAGTGCCCAGCGGGCGCCATGTTCCACCCTACTCTCCAACTGTCCCCATTTCATCCAATTTCACCAGCCATCACTCATCGCACAGAGCCCTGACCACATCAGAGCCCAGGTGAGCCTACTGGTAAACACTAAAGCAGCCTATGGCTTGAGTCGGATAAACAAAAGGAGTATAAAACTTAGCTTAAATAAACTGCGTCTCGGCAACATGTTTGTATAGCACTAAGCATATTACCAGTTTCATACTCTATGCTATTACCTACTTTCTTACATACCCAGCTTCATATTTACGTTTACATACATTCTACGTTTTACATTACTCTATTGCTTCATACTCAGTTACATTTACGTTTCATATTACCTACTTAATGCTATTACCTATGCTTACATAATTTACGTTTACAACTTTTACAATACTTACACTACTTTCATATTACTTTACGTTTACATAATTTAGTTTACTACTACATTACATTAAATTACTTTATTTCATATTACCTATATCTTACATACCTTAGCTATTACTCTATTTTACATATTTACGTTTCCTATTATACTACGTTTACATACCATTATACCTATGCTATTACATTCATGCTTACATACTACGTTTACTTATTAAGCCATATTACGTATTAAGCATATTCTACGTTTCACATACCTATGTTTACATACCTACGTTTACATCTATGCTTACAATCTATACGTTCATTACCTACGTTTCATAATTTACGTTTACATATTTACCTACTGTTTTACATATCTATTGTTATTATCTAGTTTACAAGCTTTCTAATTTATTGTTACATATCTATGTTGCATATTATCTATGTTCATATTACCTATTGCTTCAACTTACCTACGTTTCTACATATCTATGTTTACATCTATATACATTCAGTACTATTACCTTACGTTTCACACATGCTCATTTACTACATACTACGTTTACATATCTATTTCATATTAATTTCATTACATCTATGTTACTATCATTATGTTTTCAATATTAATACGACATATCTTACTTACACATTTTACGTTTACATACAGTTTCAATACTACTTACTATCTATGTTACATATTCTATGTTCATTTACGTATTAAAGCTTTTCAATCTACGTTTACAATTTTACATATTTACGTTTACATATCTACGTTTACATACCTATGCCATACCCAGTTTACATCACTAGCTTCATATCTAGTTTCATACTCTACGTTCACACCCCACGCTTCCACACTCCACGCTTACATACCTAAGCTCAACACCTACGCTTACACACCATTACCCACGTTCACACACCTAGCCCACACACACACCTACGTTTACATACCTATTGCCATATCACTACCTTACAACCTACGCTTACATACCTACGTTCACACCCACGTTTCACACACCTACGCTTCAAATCCTACGTTTCACATACCTACGCTTCACACCTACGTCTACATTGCCACATCCACGTTTGCCACACCTACTTAACATACTTACGCTTCACACACTTACAGCCATAACCCACGTTTCACAATACCTCAGTTTACATTAATGTATACACAGCCAATTACCTACGTTTCACATATTACGTTTCATTAATACCTACGTTTCACATATTTACATTTACCTACGTTTGCTTCCATCACTTACCTACATACATTACGTCATACCTACGTTTGCTATTACCTATTGTCACATACTCAATGTTCAATTTACTTCCATATTCCCTTTCCATTAACTCATCAAGTAATTAATGTTTCACACCTATTATTGTTATTAACCTACGTTCCATATTACCTACGTTTACACACCTAACGCTCATATTCTATCACATACGCTTTACATATACTCCACGCTCGCACACCTACGTTTCACACACCCACGCTTCACACCCACGCTCACACACCCACGCTATACCACCACACTTGAAAATAAGTCACGACAAAACTTCCTTACATCTTACAGTTTAAGCTAATTTAGAGTACCCTCAAATGTACAACATTATTTATAAAATTTTGGTTCCCAAATACAACATAGTTTATAAAATTATGGCACACTTCTACACTAAACATATTACAATGCAATGCAGAAACCTGCATAACAAATATATACATATAGTACATACATAAAAAAAAATCGCTAAAGAGCGATAAGAGATGCAAAACAACCTCAAAGGAAGCCTTCAAAGACACACTTCCGTGGGATATTCTACAAGCTCTTCAAAAAGTGTTGATTGTAACACAAAATTTTTGCTTAGAGCTATCACTTAACTCCCACTTGTTGTTGTTTTGCATATATATATATATATATATATATATATATATATATATATATATATATATATATATATATATATATATATATGTCGTGCCGATTAGGTAAAACTGGTCAATTAGCAAGAACTCATCTAAAATTAAGTCATTTCTAAAATTTTCTTATACGTTTAAAGATATATTTTTTCATTTATGTTAATGTAAGAATTTTTAATTTTGTACCAAGAGAAACTTTGAAAACCTACCTAACCTTATTACAACAAGCGCAATTTAATTTAGCCTAACCCAACTAAATATATTTTAGATACGTTAATATTAATTTAATAATAAACAAACGCAATGAAATATATTTTTTTCGTTAGGTTCAGAAAGATTTTGGCGAAATTATTGCATACACAAATTTTCACTTGTCTTATATGGCAAGGTGAGCGTTGCTATTTAAGTCAAAATCGCAAGTTTTACCTAATCGGCACGACATATATATATATATATATATATATATATATATATTTTTTTTATAAAGTTTTTCTTCTTCTCGTTTTTAGTAGATTTGTACAGGAGAAGGGGTTACTAGCCCATTGCTCCCGGCATCTTAGTCGCCTCATACGACACGCATGGCTTACGGAGGAAAGATTCTTTTCCACTTCCCCATGGACAATAGAGAAAATAAAAAGAACAAGAGCTATTAAGAAAAAGAAGAAAAACCTAGATGTGTGTATGTATATATATGCATGTGTATGCCAGTGTAGTGTGACCTAAAGTGTAAGTAGAAGTAGCTAGATATACCTGTTATCCAGCGTGTTTATGAGACAGAAAAAAGACACCAGCAATCCTACCATCATGTAAAACAGTTTCAGGTTTCTGTTTCACAGTCACCTGGCAGGACGGTAGTACCTCCCTGGGTGGTTGCTGTCTACCAACCTACTGTAGTGGAGGGAAGGCGGGGTAGGGGTCGGCCTAGGAAAGGTTGGAGGGAGGGGGTAAAGGAAGTTTTGTGTGCGAGGGGCTTGGACTTCCAGCAAGCATGTGTGAGCGTATTTGATAGGAGTGAATGGAGGCATATGGTTTTAATACTTGACGTGCTGTTGGAGTGTGAGCAAAGTAACATTTATGAAGGGATTCAGGGAAACCGGCAGGCCGGACTTGAGTTCTGGAGATGGGAAGTACAGTGCCGGCACTCTGAAGGAGGGGTGTTAATGTTGCAGTTTTATAACTGTAGTGTAAAGCACCCTTCTGGCAAGACAGTGATGGAGTGAATGATGATGAAAGTTTTCTTTTCGGCCACCTGCCTTGGTGGGAATCGGCCGATGTGTTAATAAAATAATAAATAAATATATATATATATATATATATATATATATATATATATATATATATATATATATATATATATATATATATATATATATATATATATATATATATATATATATTTATATTTTTTTTTTCAACAAGTCGGCCGTCTCCACCGAGGCAGGGTGACAAAAGAAAGAAATCCCCAAAAAGAAAATACTTTCATCATCATTCAACACTTTCACCACACTCATACATAATCACTGTCTTTGCAGAGGAGCTCAGATACGACAGCTTAGAATAGTCCCTCCCAGCTGTCACTATCTCAGACCCCTCCTTTAAAGTGCAAGCATTGTACTTCCCATTTCCAGAACTCAAGTCCAACTAAATCAATTAACTGGTTTCCCTGAATCCCTTCACAAAATGTTACCCTGCTTACACTCCAACAGATCGTCATGTCCCAAAAACCATTCGTCTCCATTCACTCCTATCTTACACGCTCGCACATGCTTGCTGGAAGTCCAAGCCCCACGCCCACAAAACCTCCTTTACCCCTTCCCTCCAACCTTTTCTAGGACGACCCCTACCCCGCCTTCCTTTTCCTACAGATTTATACGCTCTCCAAGTCACTCTACTTTGATCCATTCTCTCTAAATGATATATATATATATATATATATATATATATATATATATATATGTCGTGCCGATTAGGTAAAACTGGTCAATTAGCAAGAACTCATCTAAACTTAAGTCCTTCCTAAAATTTTCTCTTATACGTTTAAATATATATTTTTTTCATTTATGTTAATGTAAGAATTTATAATTTTGTACCAAGAGAAACTTTGAAAACCTACCTAACCTTATTACAACAAGCGCAATTTAATTTAGCCTAACCCAACTAAATATATTTTAGATACGTTAACATTAATTTAATAATAAACAAACACAATTAAATATATTTTTTTCGTTAAGTTCAGAATGATTTTGGCGAAATTATTGCATACACAAATTTTCACTTGTCTTATATGGCAAGGTGAGCGTTGCTATTTAAGCCAAAATCGAAGTTTTACCTAATCGGCACGACATATATATATATATATATATATATATATATATATATATATATATATATATATATATATATATATATATATATATATATATATATATATATGTCGTGCCGATTAGGTAAAACTGGTCAATTAGAAGAACTCATCTAAAATTAAGTCCTTTCTAATTTTTCTCTTATACGTTTAAAGATATATTTTTTCATTTATGTTAATGTAAGAATTTTTAATTTTGTACGAAGAGAAATTTTGAAAACCTACCTAACCTTATTACAACAAGCGCAATTTAATTTAGCCTAACCCAACTAAATATATTTTAGATACGTTAACATTAATTTAATAATAAAGAAACACAATGAAATATATTTTTTTCTTTATGTTCAGAATGATTTTGGCGAAATTATTGCATACACAAATTTTCACTTGTCTTATATGGCAAGGTGAGCGTTGCTATTTAAGCCAAAATCGCAAGTTTTACCTATATAAATTATTGTAACCACAAACGAGTGGTATTGATCAATAACAACACTGGGCTAGCCAAAGACTCGAACCCATGCTGTACTGGCCTGGCTCATGGTAAAACAGCTAGCCCTCATTGTCAGCGAGAGCCAAATGACGCTTTAACCCACAGGCCCATCAAATCCTACAAGAATGATGCAGCCAGAAGGGCTAGCTGTTTTAAAGTCATCCGTGGACATACAGTGGAATGGGAGCTTCTAAGCTAATTTCATTCTCCTCCCCGTTTGGTGTACTAGCCTCTTGAGTTGCATATATATAATATTGTAATAACGAAAGAGTGGTATTGATCAATAACAACACTGTGCTAGCCAAGGACTCGAACCCATGTTGTACTGGCCCGGCTCATGGTAAAACAGATAGCTCTGCAACATGGGTTTGTGTCCTTGGTTAGCACAGTGTTGTTATTGTACTTCCCATTTCCAGGACTCAAGTCCGGGTAAAACAATAAATAAATATTACTCTGCTCACACTCCAACTGCTCGTCAGGTCCCAAAAACCATTCGTCTTCAAGCACTCCTATCTAACACGCTCACACACGCTTGCTGGAAGTCCAAGCCCTTCGCCCACAAAACCTCCTTTACCCCTTACCTCCAATCTTTTCGAGAACGACCCCTACCCCGTCTTCTTTCCCCTACAGATTTATACGCTCTCTAAGTCATTCTACTTTGATTCATTCTCTCTAAATGACCAAACCACCTCAACAACCCCTCTTCAGCCCTCTGACTAATAGTTTTAGTAACTCCATACCTCCTAATTTCCACACTCTGAATTCTCTGCATAATATTTACACCACACTTTACCCTTAGACAGGACACCTCCACTGCCTCCAGCCTCCTCCTCGCTGCTGCATTTACAACCCATGCTTCACACCCATATAAGAGTGTTGGTACCACTATACTTTCGTACATTCCCTTCTCTGCCTCCATAGATAACGTTTTTTGTCTCCACAGATACCTCAACGCACCACTCACCTTTTTTCATTCATTAATTCTATGGTTAACCTCATCCTTAATAAACCCATCCGCTGACAAGTCACCCTTCCAAATATCTGAAAACATTCAATTCTTCTATAATCCCTATCTACAATGTGATATCCATTTTTATTTTATCTAAATCGTTTGATACCCTCATCACCTTTACACACCCTCCCAAATTCGTCCACTAACCTTTGCAACTTTTCTTTAGAAGCTCCTATAAGCACAGTATCATCAGCAAAAAGTAACTGTGTCACTTCCCATTTTGTACTTGATTCCCCATAATTTAATCCCACTCCTCTCCCCAACACCCTAGCATTTACTTATTTTACAACCCCATCTATAAATATATTAAACAACCATGATGACATCACACATCCCTGTCTAAGACCTACTTTTACCGGGATGTAATCTCCCTCTCTCATACACACCCTAACCTGAGCCTCACTATCCTCATAAAAACTCTTTACAGCCTTCAGTAACTTACTACCTATTCCATACACTCGCAACATCTGCCACATTGCTCCCCTATCCACTCTATCATATGCTTTTTCTAAATCCATAAATGCAATGAAAACTTCCATACCTTTATCTAAATACTGTTCACATATATTCTTCAATGTAAACACTTGATCTACACATCCCCTACCCACTCTAAAACCTCCTTGCTCATCTGCGATCCTACCCTCTGTCTTACCTCTAATTATTTCACTAATAACCATACCGTACCCCTATAATTTTTACAATCTCTTTTGTCATCCTTCCCTTTATATAAAGGAACTATACACGCTCTCTGCCAATCCTTTGGTACCTTCCCCTCTTTCATACATTTATTAAACAAAAATACCAACCACTCCTACACTATATATCCCCCCCTGCTTTTAACATTTCTGTCATGATCCCATCAGTTCCAGCTGCTTTATTCCCTATCATTCTACGTAATGCGTCACGCACCTCCCCCGCACTCACATGCTGCTCTTTCTCACTCCTAGAAGATGTTATACCTCCCTGACCAGTGCATTAAATTTCAGCCTCCCTAGCTTCATCGACATTTAAAAGTTCCTCAAAATATTCCCACCATCTACCCAATACCTCCAGCTCCCCATCTACTAACTCCCCTACTCTGTTTTTAACTGACAAATCCATTCGTTCCCTAGGCTTTCTTACCTTGTTTATCTCACTCAAAACTTGTTCTTATGTTCCGCAAAATTTCTTGACAGTGCCTCTCCCACTCTTTCATCTGCTCTCCTTTTGCACTCTCTCACCACTCTCTTTACCTTTCTTTAACTTTCCATATACTCTACTCTTCTTATAACATTTCTGTCTTGTAAAAACCTCTCATAAGCTACCTTTTTCTCTTTTATCACACCCTTTACTTCATCATCCCACTAATTACTCCACTTTCCTCCTGCACCCACCCTCTTATAGCCACAAACTTCTGCCCCACATTCTAATACTGCCTTTTTAAAACAATCCCAACTCTCTGCAACCCCCCACTATTCATACTTGCATTTACCCAACTTTCTGCCTAAAGTTGCTTATATCTTACTCTAACTGCCTCCTCCCTTAGTTTATGCACTTTCACCTCTCTCTTACTTGCTGTTGCCATTTTCCTTATGTCCCATCTACCTCTTACTTTAACTGTAGCTACAAATAAATAATGATCTGATATATCCGTCCCCCCTCTATGAACATGTACATCCTGAAGCCTACCCATCAACCTTTTATCCACCAATACATAATCTAACAAACTACTTTCATTACGTGCTATATCATACCTTGTTAAGTAAAAGGACACAAATGCAACTAATGTGACATTTTATTGTGGCAACGTTTCGCTCTCCAGGAGCTTTGTCAAGCGAAACGTTGCCACAATAAAATGTCACATCAGTTGAATTTGTGTACCTTTACTTAACATATTGTCGGTAATTCTTCCAATATTAATATATCATACCTTGTACGTATACTTATTTATCTTCTTTTTCATAAAATATGTATTACTTATTACCAGATCTTTTTCTACACATAGCTCAATTAAATACTCCCCATTTTTCTTTACCCCTGGCACCCCAAATTTACCTACTACTCCCTCCACAACATTTTTTACCCACTTTAGCATTGAGATCCCCAACCACAATTACTCTCTCACTTGGTTCAAAACTCCCCACACACTCACTAAACATTTCCCAAAATCCTTCTCTCTCCTCTTCAATTCTCTCTTCTCCAGGTGCATAAACACTTACTATAACCCACTTTTCACATCCAACCTTTATTTTATACCACATAATCCTTGAATTGATACATTTATATTCCCTCTTTTTCTGTCATAACTAATCCTTCAACATAATTGCTACTCCTTCTTTAGCTCTAACTCTGTTTGAAACTCCTGACCTAATCCCATTTATTTCTTCCCCACTGGAACTCTCCTATCCCCTTCAGCTTTGTCTCACTTAAAGCCAGGACATCCAGCTTCTTCTCATTCATAACATCCACAATCATCTCTTTCTTATCATTCGCACAACATCCACGCACATTCAAACATCCCACTTTGGCGGTTTTGTTCTTTTTCTTTTTAGTAAGCTATACAGGAAAAGGGGTTACTAGCCCATTGTTCCCGGCATTTTAGTTGACTTTTACAACACACATGGATTACGGAGGAAAGATTCTTATTCCACTTCCCCATGGATATGAAAGGAAAAGTAATAAGAACAAGAACTATTAAGATAAAATCAAAGAAAGAACTCAGATGTGTGTAAACATAAACGTGTACATGTATGTGTAGTGTGACCTAAGTGTAAGTAGAAGTAGCAAGACGTACCTGAAATCTTGCATGTTTATGAGACAGAAAAAAGACACAAGCAATCCTACCATCATGTAAAACAAATAATGGCTTCTTATTTACACTAACTTGGTAGGACGGTAGTACCTCCCCGAATATATCATGCTGGATTTTCGATGCCATTGTCCACTAGGTTACCATGCTACAAACGTCAAGTGCGCAACAATACACTGGACATGACACTCCTGACGCGAACACATTTAAGGTCATGGAAGCTACAGCAAGGAATTCCATTCTTCTCCCGTTTGGGATACCAGTCTCATGAGCAGTACACATAATGCACCCACAAAAGAGTGCCTTTAAAGCAAATAATACCGATACCGATACTCAATTTTCGACTGATTCGGATGCCGATTCTTTTCCCAATATGATTTCTAATTTTGGCATAATAATGACTATGTTCAACATATAATAGAATGATTATTGCACAATTGATATTGAATAACACATGAGTATGGTGCTGCATACTCCAATATGGTCCTGATGTACACGGGGTACACAGTCTTGAACTGTTCTTTACACAGGTGTCAAAACAGTATTCTTAGGTTTGGCAGGAGCCCATATGCTGAAGCAATTATTTGGTTAATTTGCCCTTCATGTATTATGCTCAACCCAGAATCCTTTTCCTTGAGTAAGGTTTGCAGTCTTTGGCCACCTAGCCTGTACTCTGTCTGCAGTCTTCTTTGACCTTCCCCGATCTTCATGACTTTGCACTTGGTGGGATTAAACTCCAGGAGCCAGTTGTTGAACGAGGATTGCAGCCTTTCCAGATCTCTTTCTAGTCCTGTCTGATTCTTATCCACTTGAATTCTCTTCATTAGCTTTATGTCTTCTTCAAACAGGGACGTCTCTGAATCTATCCCTTATGTTATGTCATTCACATATACCGGTGCTTTTCCTGTTATTCCTGCGTGCTCCTCTAGCTTTTGCACTAATCTCTTGTGTTGAACTGTGTCAAAAGCCTTCATACAGTCAAAGAAATGCAGTCTACCCACCCCATTCTCTCCTGCTTCACTTCTGTTACTTTGTCGTAAAACTCCAGTAGGTTTGTCTCACAGGATTTTCCCTCCCTCAAATCGTGCTGGTTATCGCGTATAAGCTCATAATAAGTGTCACCAAGCTAAAATCCCTTAAACTCTACTGAGCTCCAGGACTAGTCCTCTTGCAAACTTTTTCACTTTCTCCAATTTTTTGACCTGTTTGACTAAGTGTGGGTTCCATACTGGTGCTGCATATTCCAATATGGGCCTGACTTACACGGTGTACAGTGTCCTGAATGACTCTTTACTTAGATGGCGAAATGCTATTCTCAGGTTTACTAGGTGCCCATATTCTGCAACGGTTATTTGACTGATGTGCGCCTGAGGGGACGTGCTAGGTATAATTCTCACACCTAGATCCTTTTCCTTAAGTGAAGTTTGCAGCCTTGATTTCCTAGCCCGTACTCCATCTGTCCTTCCCCAGGCTTCATGACTTTGTACTTGGTGGGGTTAATCTCCGTGAGCCATTTGTCGGACCAGGCTTACAGCCTGTCCGGATCCCCTTGTAATCTTACTTGATGTTTTCTCCTCATTAGTTTCACATCATAAGCGAAGAGGGGCAACTCTTAATCTATTCCTTCCATCATATCATTCACATAGGCAAGAAACAGCACCGGACCTAGGACTGACCCTTGTGGAACCCTACTCGACACTTGTTCCCACTCGGACACCTCATCACGTTCCAACACTTTGCTTCCTTCCTGTCAGGTATTCTCTGATCCATTGCAGTACTTTCCATACTATTCCTGCCTCCTCTAGTTTTTTCAACCAGTATCTTGTGTGGTACTGTGCGATCTACCCATCCCTATCTCTCTCCCGTCTTACTTCTGTTAACTTGTAGTATAACTCAAGTAGATTTATGACACCGGATTTCCCATCCCTGAAGCCGTGCTGATTGTCATGTATGAGCCCAATCCTTTGTATGGGCTCCACCACTCTTTTTGTTGATAATCTTCTCCATGACTTTGTAGTTTAATGCTGCCTGTCTCTCTCCTTTCTTATAAACTGCAACTACATTTGCTGAATTCAATTTGTTTTGGCTAAAAGCAATATTCATAATATTTTTCAAATCTATATTTTATGAAACTTGATTCTTATATATTTCTCTCGACCATGGGTTTGCTAGATACAACTTTCTCAGCCTTTTGAAAATCAATTGGATGGTTAAAATCTTTCACGAAAATAAACAAAGCATTAGAATCTTGTCCACTTCTAATGCTATATTTATGTTGTTTTAATCTTAGTCCAAAACTTTTACCAGTTTGACCGTAATAAATTTTATCCCATGTTTTACAAGGAATCTTGTAGACACAGCAGTCAGCGTTTCGGGGGAATTTTATATAAAAAGTTTTTTTTTTACTGTATCAAGATTTTTAAATACAACTTTGATATTAAAATTCTTAAGAAGAGAAGGAATATCAACCAAATTTTCATGGCAGGCGAAAACCAATATAATTCTAGTTGAATAAGGTTGGTTGTTCCTTTCTGAATTGTAAAAAGTATTTCTAGCAATTTTAAAAGAGTAATTAATTCAGTTTCTTGAGTATTTTAGATCATTAGCTATTTCATAAATTTTCGAAATATCTTCATCTGCGAATTCTGGGTGCCAAAATACGTTAAGCTTTTAAAAACCCTGATGAAAATACAGACAGTTTAACTTTATCTTGGTACATATATTTATATATATATATATATACATATATATATATATATATATATATATATATATATATATATATATATATATATATATATATATATATATATATATATATATATATATATATATATTTATATATATATATATGTCGTGCCGATTAGGTAAAATTGGTCAATTAGCAAGAACTCATTTAAAATTAAGTCCTTTCTAAAATTTTCTCTTATACGTTTAAAGATATATTTTTTCATTTATGTTAATGTAAGAATTTATAATTTTGTACAAAGAGAAACTTTGAAAACCTACCTAACCTTATTACAACAAGCGCAATTTAATTTAGCCTAACCCAACTAAATATATTTTAGATACGTTAACATTAATTTAATAATAAACAAACACAATGAAATATATTTTTTCGTTATGTTCAGAATGATTTTGGCGAAATTATTGCATACACAAATTTTCACTTGTCTTATATGGCAAGGTGAGCGTTGCTATTTAAGCCAAAATCGCAAGTTTTACCTAATCGGCACGACATATATATATATATATATATATATATATATATATATATATATATATATATATATATATATATATATATATATATATATATATATATATATATATATATTTATATATTTTTTTTTTTTTTTTTTTTTTACATATAAATGCTTTATTAATAAACAGAATACATTTATAAAACACACAAACGTGAACATGAATACAATGGTACAATATGTCAAAGATTATGAATCTCCTCCAGCTCCTCCGAAGCCGGACGCGAGCCGAGTATGCAGCATGCGTTTCCCCTCTGGATGGCCACGCTGAGACGCTGGAACATGAACGTGGCTGCCCTTAGGTCCCTGGTGGTGTCGATGAGTCTGGAACCCAGCTCTTTAAGGAAACGTGTTGCATTTTTTCCCCACGCTCCCAAGGTCTCTGATCCCACTGGGACAAATTTATACTGTTGGCTTATGTCCCTGTACTTGCCGATCTTGTACTCCTCTCTGTGGTCAGCAGCTCCTCCCTGTCGCCCAACACTGTGATGGATGTAGGTGTCAGCCAGTGTCGACACACAGGTATAATCCCATGCTAAGAGCTTGCCATTCTTCCAAGGATAGATGGTGATCCCGTCGCGGCGGTTTGCTGGGTTGTGGGCGTTGTTGGCTGCTAGTGATCGAGGCTCTCTCTCGGCTGGGCATCCAGCTGTAGCGAGGGTTCTCTTTATGATGTCGTTGACCTCATTGTGTCTTGCATGCCAACCCTTGGTTTTAGAACAGTTAAGACCATGTAGACCATATTGGTCGGCTTGCGCATCGCCGCAAATACACGTATATTCCGTGTGAATGGGGGCAGCAAGGCGCAGAGCCACTGCAATACGAAGGGTCTTAGGGTCCAGGCGTGTTCCCATGGCCGAAATGGGAACTGTTTGGAGGAAGTCCCCAGAGTGAGGTGCACTCACGGCTAGGTTTTCAAAGTTTCTCTTGGTACAAAATTATAAATTTTTACATTAACATAAATGAATATATATATATATATATATATATATATATATATATATATATATATGTCGTGCCGATTAGGTAAAACTTGTGATTTTGTCTTAAATAGCAACGCTCTTCTTGCCATATAAGACAAGCGAAAATTTGTGTATGCAATAATTTCGTCAAAATCATTCTGAACAAAACGAAAACAATATATTTCATTGTGTTTGATTATTATTAAATTAATGTTAACGTATCTAAAATATATTTAGTTGGGTTAGGCTCAAATAAATTGCGCTTGTTGTAATAAGGTTAGGTAGGTTTTCAAAGTTTCTCTTGGTACAAAATTATAAATTCTTACATTAACATAAATGAAAAAAAATATATCTTTAAACGTATAAGAGAAAATTTTAGAAAGGACTTAATTTTAGATGAGTTCTTGCTAATTGACCAGTTTTACCTAATCGGCACGACATATATATATATATATATATATATATATATATATATATATATATATATATATATATATATATATATATATATATATATATATATATATATATATATATATATATATATATATATATAAGTCGTGCCGATTAGGTAAAACTGGTCAATTAGCAAGAACTCATCTAAAATTAAGTCCTTTCTAAAATTTTCTCTTATACGTTTAAAGATATATTTTTCATTAATGTTAATGTAAAATTTATGATTTTGTACAAAGAGAAACTTTGAAAACCTACCTAACCTTATTACAATAAGCGCAATTTATTTAGCCTAACCAACTAAATATATTTTAGATACTTAACATTAATTTAATAAAACAAACGCAATGAAATATATTTTTCGTTATGTTCAGAATGATTTTGGCGAAATATTGCATACACAAATTTTCACTTGTCTTATATGGCAAGGTGAGCGTTGCTATTTAAGCAAAATCGCAAGTTTTACCTAATCGGCACGACTATATATATATATATATATATATCGTGCCGATTAGGTAAAACTTGCAATTTTAGCTTAAATAGCAACACTCATCTTGCCATATAAGACAAGTGAAAATTTGTGTATGCAATAATTTCGCCAAAATCATTCTGAACATAACGAAAAAATATATTTCATTGTGTTTGTTTATTATAAAATTAATGTTAACGTATCTAAAATATATTTAGTTGGGTTAGGCTAAATTAAATTGCGCTTGTTAAAATAAGGTTAGGTAGGTTTTCAAAGTTTCTCTTAGTACAAAATTATAATTTTTTACATTAACATAAATGAAAAATATATATCTTTAAACGTATAAGATAAAATTTTAGAAACGACTTAATTTTAAATGAATTCTTGCTAATTGACCAGTTTTACCTAATCGGCACGACATATATATATATATATATATATATATATATATATGTCGTGCCGATTAGGTAAAACTTGCGATTTTGGCTTAAATAGCAACGCTTTTCTTGCCATATAAGACAAGCGAAAATTTGTGTATGCAATAATTTCGCAAAATCATTCTGAACCTAAAGAAAAATATATTTCATTGTGTTTGTTTATTATTAAATTATTGTTAACGTATCTAAAATATATTTAGTTGGGTTAGGCTAAATTAAATTGCGCTTGTTGTAATAAGGTTAGGTAGGTTTTCAAAGTTTCTCTTGGTACAAAATTATAAATTCTTACATTAACATAAATGAAAAATATATCTTTAAACGTATAAGAGAAAATTTTAGAAAGGACTTAATTTTAGATGAGTTCTTGCTAATTGACCAGTTTTACCTAATATACTACATATATATATATATATATATATTATATATATATATATATATATATATATATATATATATATATATATATATATATATATGTCGTGCCTAATAGTAAAACTAGTAATCAGATCATTAATAATCTCATTTAAAGTTAAGTAAATTCTTTTTTTAAAAATTTATATTTTGTACGTTTAAAATATATATTTACATTTATAGCTAATGTAGAAGTTAATTTATAATTTTTTTGTTTGCAGAAGATTTGAAATATGCATACACAATTCTTTGTCTATAGCAAGATGCGTTCTATTTAAGCCAAAATCAATTTACTATGGTAGTACACATATATATATATATATATATATATATAATATATATATATATATATATATTATATGTGCGATTAGTAAACTGTATTGCAGAATCATCTAAATAGTCCTTCAAAATTTTTCTTATAGTTTAAGATACTATTTTCATTTAAATTAAAATTATAATTGCAAGTATTATACCCTATCGCAATTTAACACATATTATATATATTATAAACACAATAATATATTTATTATATAGTATGATACCATGATATATATATATACTAATCATATATATATATATATATATATATATATATATATATATATATATATATATATATATATATATATATATATATATATATATATATATATAGTCGTGCCGATTAGGTAAAACTTGCGATTTTAACTTAAATAGCAACGCTCACCTTGCCATATAAGACAAGTGAAAATTTGTGTATGCAATAATTTCGCCAAAATCATTCTGAACATAACGAAAAAAATATATTTAATTGTGTTTGTTTATTATTAAATTATGTTAACGTATCTAAAATATATTTAGTTGGGTTAGGCTAAATTAAATTGCGCTTGTTGTAATAAGGTTAAGTAGGTTTTCAAAGTTTCTCTTGGTACAAAATTATAAATTTTTACATTAACATAAATGAAAAAAATATATCTTTAAACGTATAAGATAAAATTTTAGAAACGACTTAATTTTAAATGAGTTCTTGCTAATTGACCAGTTTTACCTAATCGGTACGACATATATATATATATATATATATATATATATATATATATATATATATATATATATATATATATATATATATATATATATATATATATATATATATATATATATATATATATATATATATATATAGTAAGGTTTGGGGTTTGGGAGTACGCAAATCCTCCCAGATTGCCCTACTAGCTTTCCTATCCTCTTCCATAGCACCAAATGAGTTAATAAAACAAATTCTTCCTTACAACCTAAGTGATTCTGCAGGAATACAGGACCCTAGCTACGCCAGTGCCATCACTGAATGGGAGACTCTTGCTGCTCCAGCACCAAAAATCTAGTGCAGAACTGGCCTACAAAGTCAAGTTGGGATGGCCCCATCACCGAAAAGATGCTGTCCAACATGCTTAGGGCTGTAACATCAGACAGGGAAACTGCCTGTCTCCTAGCTGGGAGTGCACATCACTCTGGGGACTTCTTCCAAACAGTTCCTATTTTGGCAATGGGAACACACCTTGCTGCCCCAATTTACACGGAATATACGTGTATTTGCGGCGATGCGGAAGCCGACCAATATGGTCTACATGGTCTTAACTGTTCCAAAACCAGGGGCTGGCATGCGAGACACAATGACGTCAACGACATCATAAAGAGAAGCCTTGCTACAGCTGGATGCCCAGCCGAGAGAGAGCCCCAATCACTAGCAGCCAACAATACCCACAACCCAGCAAACCGCCCCGATGGGATCACCATCTATCCTTGGAAGAATGGGAAGCTCTTAGCATGGAACTATACCTGTATGTCGACACTGGCTGACATCTACATTCATCACAGTGTCGGGCGACAGGGAGGAGCTGCCGACCACAGGGAGGTGTACAAGATCGGCAAGTAAAGGGACATAATCAACAGTATAAATTTGTCCCAGTATAATCAGAGACCTTGGGATCATGGGGAAAAAAATACCACACGTTTCTTTAAAGAAAAGGGTTCCAGACTCATCGACACCAGTATGCATGCTGCGTACTGGGCTCTCTTCCGGCTTTGGAGGAGCTGGAGGAGATTCATAATCTTTGATATATTGTACCAATGTTTTCATGTTAATGTTTCTTTTTCTGTCAGGAGAAAATAATCAAACAGCTCCGGGGAGAACCTCGAGTTTTCCCTGAGGTACGTTTGTTGTCTTCTCTGAGGATGAGGATCTCCAATATATATATATATATATATATATATATATATATATATATATATATATATATATATATATATATATATATATATATATATATATATATATATGTCGTGCCGATTAGGTAAAACTGGTCAATTAGCAAGAACTCATCTAAAATTAACTCCTTTCTAAAATTTTCTCTTATACGGTTAAAGATATATTTTTTAATTTATGTTAATGTAAAAATTATAATTTTGTACCAAGAGAAACTTTGAAAACCTACCTAACCTTATTACAACAAGCGCAATTTAATTTAGCCTAACCCAACTAAATATATTTTAGATACGTTAACATAAATTTAATAATAAACAAACACAATGAAATATATTTTTTTCTTTAGGTTCAGAATGATTTTGCGAAATTATTGCATACACAAATTTTCGCTTGTCTTATATGGCAAGAAGAGCCTTGCTATTTAAGCCAAAATCATAAAGTTTTACTAATTACGAATATATATATATATATATATATATATATATATATATATATATATATATATATATATATATATATATATATATATGTCGTGCCGATTAGGTAAAACTGGTCAATTAGCAAGAACTCATCTAAAATTAAGTCCTTTCTAAAATTTCTCTTATACGTTTAAAGATATATTTTTTCATTTATGTTAATGTATAAATTTATAATTTTGTAACAAGAGAAACTTTGAAAACCTACCTAACCTTATTACAACAAGCGCAATTTAATTTAGCCTAACCCAACTAAATATATTTTAGATACGTTAACATTAATTTAATAATAAACAAACACAATGAAATATATTTTTTCGTTATGTTCAGAATGATTTTGCGAAATTATTGCATACACAAATTTTCCTTGTCTTATATGGCAAGGTGAGCGTTGCTATTTAAGCCAAAATGCAAGTTTTACCTAATCGGCACGACATATATATATATATATATATATATATATATATATATATATATATATAAAAGTCGTGCCGATTAGGTAAAACTGGTCAATTAGCAAGAACTCATTTCAAATTAATTCATTTCTAAAATTTTCTCTTATACGTTTAAAGATATATTTTTTTCATTTATGTTAATGTAAAAATTTATAATTTTGTACCAAGAGAAACTTCGAAAACCTACCTAACCTTATTACAACTAGCGCAATTTAATTTAGCCTAACCCAACTAAATATATTTTAGATACGTTAACATTAATTTAATAATAAACAAACACAATGAAATATATTTTTTCGTTATGTTCAGAATGATTTTGGCGAAATTATTGCATACACAAATTTTCACTTGTCTTATATGGCAAGGTGAGCGTTGCTATTTAAGCCAAAATCGCAAGTTTTACCTAATCGGCACGACATATATATATATATATATATATATATATATATATATATATATATATATATATATATATATATATATATATATATATATTATAGTTATGTATATAGCTCTTGGCCTTTCGTGTTGCAATCAACATATCATCAAGAGCTTGAAATATTGTAGAAATGAGTAAAAAGACCAGGAAGATTTGTTCAAGGGAACGACTCTATTTAGAATGAGATAACGTCATGGAGACCAGTGCCAGGTACCAGAAGAATGAAGGTAAGATATTAAAACAGTAACAGTAGAAAGTATATAAATATTTAGTAATGAACTAGTGACCACAACATTAGTGACTTGTCAAGTATCACCAACATGACATCAGCCTCCATATTGTATCGTTATAAAGGACTTTAATATTTTGATCTCAAAAGTATCTGTTATCTATCAGTAGGAAACTTCCTTTCTTCACACAAAAAGAAAATGGGCCTAGAGAAAACAGTAAGAGCGAAACAATCTTATTTTCAGAGGGTGACCCACTTCACCCTTAGGAAGCACTGTTTATCCATAATGTTGAGTGGGAGCTGCGGAACCTGAGTGTTACTCAATTCACCAGTGTAGAATTACATTTATGACAGTCCATCAAGTTCAGGTAGGAATCCGGCTTCAGACTGTGTACAATGCCTTCAATTACAAAGTTAACGAGTCTGAATAAGTCGAAACTATTATTATATATAGAACGTTTATCATGCTTTACAATAGTTAATTCTTAAATATTTCTTTCCTACCAAGAAGAGCAAGGAACCACGCCTCTGGCTTCTGACCAATTTGCTGTTATTGTAGTCCCTAGTGTGGTTGAAAATCATATTTCATTCCTGCACATTTGGTACTGAACATCTGTGTTGTAAATAAATTTCCTTATAAAATTTAACTAATAAATTGTTGATATGGTGATATTCGTTTTCATTACCAAAAACCTTAAAGTGAAATACCTACTTATTCTGAAGCACAAAACTATTACATTTTTTTTAGACCAATGGGTTCTAATCATCCAAATTATGTTAAAGAAAGTGCTTTTACCTCTCCCACCTTACATGCACTACGTGTATGCATTTCAGTTTTATGATAGTGAGGTTACCTGTATTTTGGAAATTGGATTATATTTACAATATCTTCACAGATGGATCGGAAAGGCTTCATTTAATCTTAAGAGAACTTTTTATAGAACATCTTCTAAAGCTGAGTATAGACATGAGAGTGCACTTGTTCCATCTTAATTAATTTAAAACTTTGAGTCGTCTTACTCGACCTTTGAAAAAACATAACATTAAAGATATCTTTTAAGTTAAATGTCAATACTGTTATGCATCAACTGATTAGAAACTTTCCTATCATGTCTGTATAAGTCTTTACTAGGACCACTGTAATAAAGTGATTTGAAGCACATGGGTCAAACTGGGCTGTGCAGTAATACTAGATGCACTTGAAACACTATAACTTTGCTTTGCGAACGAAACTTACGTCTTTCGCCTTGTTCTTACTTATCAGGGACATAAGTCATGAAGTTGCCAGGGAAATAATCTCATGCAATTCATTTATTTAATTTAATATTAAAGAATCTTCTCATATTTGACATGATGTTCGACAGAGTAGCTGTCCTAATCAAGACGTTCAGTTATCTTAACCAACCTTGACACTACAAAAGATCCGGGCCACTTCGCCCCATATCCGCTGATGGAGAGCCATTTGTGGACCTAATCATTAACTAAGGCCAAGTCAGGTAACTAATATCTTCATAAAACCACTATATATCCTAAGGTAGTGCCTATGTGTAGTATTAATTCTAAGGCCATCATTAAAGCTCTTATTAGGTTCATATCTCAATTAGACATTCCAAGATCCATTCAAAGTGACCAGGGCTCTAATATCACAACAAAAGCATTCAGAGAGGCTAGGAACTCAACAGCAATTTTCCACAGGCTTCATCAAACCATGAAACCTATGATGCGTACGTATTGTTTGCATTTTCCAAAAGACTGGGATAAATTGCTTACTCTATTGCTGTGTGCAATGGAGAAACTGTGCAGGAATCAACAGAGTATAATCCTTTTGAGTTATTTTTTGGGCGTAACGTGAGAGGTCCTATACTTCGAACACAGGTATAGTCTTGTGATCTGTGCACCTGATCGTAACCGAGTCAGCACGATAAGCAGTTAGCAATTTAGCAAAGGACAGCAGAGAATATTTTCTTTCAACAAATATATGTGCAAGCTATTCTCATTATTTACGGAGAATATGTACAATAAGGCAATATGCAAGCAGACACGGTAAGAACAGTCCTCAACCAGATTCCGAGGGAAATCTGCCAATGTTGCTCCGGGAGTCCCAGACATCGCTTCACAGAATTGGCTGGCTTTCTCGTGATTGGCTGGGTTGAACCAAGCAGTTAAGCATAACAGTGGAGCCCCTGTTGTGGTACTCATAATTGTTGGTTCACTGGTCGGGAAGGCACTGCCTATATGAGCGTGTGACGACATACGTACTCTTCACGTATCACACTTGCACTGCTTGTTAATTCACACACCGCTCACTGCCCCACACTGCTCACTATCTCAAATTGCTCACTGCCTCACACTGCTCACTATCTCATACTTCTCACTACCTCACACTGCTCACTATGTCACACTGCCTCATACTGCTCACTATCTCACACTGCTCACTGTCTCACACTGCTCACTATATCATACTGATCACTGTCTCACACTGCTCATTATCTCACACTGCTCACTGCCTCACACTGCTCACTATGTCACACTGCCTCATACTGCTCACTATCTCATCCTGATCACTGCCTCACACTGCTCATTATCTCACACTGCTCACTGCCTCACACTGCTCACTATCTCATACTTCTCACTACCTCACACTGCTCACTATGTCACACTGTGTCATACTGCTCACTATCTCACACTGTTCACTATCACATACTTCTCACTGCCTCATACTGTTCACTATCTCACACTGCTCACTGTCTCACACTGTTCACTATCTCACACTGCTCACTGTCTCACACTGCTCGCTGCCTCACACTGATAACTGCGTCACACTGATAACTGCCTCATACTGGTACCTGCCTCACACTGGTAACTGCCTAACACAGCTAACTGCCTCACACTAGTAACTGCCTCACACAGCTAACTGCCTCACACTGCTCACTGCTTTACACTGCTCACTGCCTCATACTGGTAACTGCCTAACACAGCTAACTGCCTCACACTGGTAACTGCTTCACACAGCTAACTGCCTCACACTACTCACTGCTTCACACTGCTCACTGCCTCACACTGGTAACTGCCTCACACTGGCAACTGCCTCACACTGCTAACTGAATCACAGTGCTCACTGCTTCACACTGCTAACTGCCTCACACTGATAACGACCTCACACTGGTAACTGCCTCACACTGCTAACTGCCTCACACTGCTCACTGCTTCACACTGCTCACTGCCTCACAATGGTAACTGCCTCACACTGGTAACTGCTTCACACTGGTAACTGCCTCACACTGGTAACTGCCTCACACTGGTAACTGCCTCACACAGGTAACTGCCTCACACTGGTAACTGCTTCACATTTGTAACTGCCTAACACTGGTAACTGCCCCACAATGGTAACTGCCTCACACTGGTAACTGCCTCACACTGGTAACTGCTTCACACTGGTAACTGTCTCACACTGGTAACTGCTTCACACTGATAACTGCCTCACACTATTAACTGCCTCACACTGGCAACTGCCTCACATTGGTAACTGCCTCACACTGGTAACTGCTTCATCACACTGGTAACTGCTTTATACTGGAAACTACCTCACACTGGTAACTGCTTCACACTGGTATCTGCTTCAAACTGCTCACTGCCTAACACTGGTAACTGCTTCACACTGGTATCTGCTTCACACTGCTCACTGCCTCACACTGGTAACTGCTTCACACTGGTAACTGCTTCACACTGGTAACTGCTTTACACTCTTAACTACCTCACACTGGTATCTGATTCACACTGGTAACTGCATCACACTGCTCAATGCCTCATACTGCTCACTATCTCACGCTGTTCACTACTTTACACTGATCACTGGATCACACTGCTCACGGCCTCACTCTGTTCCCGGCCTCATACTGCTGACTGTCTCACACGTTTCTCTGCCTCACACTGTTCACTGCCTCACACTGCTCACTGCCTCCCAATGCTCACTGACTCCCACTGTTCACTACCTCACACTGTTCACTGCCTCACACTGTTCACTGCCTCACACTGTTCACTGCCTCTCACTGTTCACTGCTCCCACTGTCCACTGCCTCCCACTGCTCACTGCCTCCCACTGCTCACTGCCTCCCACTGTTCACTGCCTCTCACTGTTCACTGCCTCCCACTGTTCACTGCCTCCCACTGCTCACTGCCTCTCACTGTTCACTGCCTCCCACTGTTCACTGCCTCACACTGTTCACTACCTCACACTGCTCACTTCCTCACACTGCTCACTGTCTCACACTGCTCACTACCTCACACTGTTCACTGTCTCACACTTTTCACTGCCTCACACTGTTCACTGCCTCCCACTGTTCACTGCGTCACGCTGCTCACTGCCTCTCATTGTTCACTGCCTCACACTGTTCACTGTCTCACTCTGTTCACTGCCTCACACTGTTCTCTGCCTCCCACTGTTCACTGCCTCTCACTGCTCACTGCCTCCCACTGTTCACTGCCTCACGCTGTTCACTTCCTCACGCTGCTCACTACCTCACACTGCTCACTGCCTCACACTGCTCACTACCTCATACTGTTCACTGCCTCACACTATTCACTGCCTCACACTTCTCACGGCTTCACACTGCTCAATGCCTCAAACTACTCACTGCCTCCCACTACTCACTGTCTCACACTTTTCTCTGCCTCACACTGCTCACTGCCTTACACTGCTCACTGACTCACACTGCTCATTACCTCACACTGCTCACTGCCTGATACTGCTCACTGGCACACACTGCTCACAGCTTCACACTGCTCACTGCCTCACACTGCTCACTGCCTCACGCTGCTCACTGCCTCACACTTCTCACTGCCTCACGCTGTTCACTGCCTCACACTGCACACTACTTCACACTGCTCGCTGCCTCACACTGCCTCACTGCCTCACACTACTCACTGCCTCACACTGCCTCACTGCCTCTCGCAGTGGTGCTGATTCCGCTGCAATATCCTCACCAAACGTCACATTATTTGTATCCTGCCAAATTACATTTTCTCTTCCAATCTTCTTTCAGCAACACAACGAGTTAGGCCTTTTGTTCTGAAACAACACAGAGATCACATGTTCTACATCAACACCAAGATCACAAGATCTGCAGAATTACAAAGATCACCTGTACCTCAGCAACACAAAGATTACGTGTATTTCAGCAACACATATTCACATGTTACTGCACCAACACAAAGATCACATGTACTGCAGCAACACAAACATCACAAGCACTGCAGTAGCACATACATCACATTCTGCTGGAACACAACGATCACGTGTTCTGGAGCAACACAAGCATCACATGTTGTGCAGCAACACAAAAATTTGAAGCTGGGCTTCAACACTAAGTTCATGTGGTTTGCAAAACGCAAGGACCACGTGATTTGCAACAATACAAAAATCACTTACTTTGTATCAACACAAAGACCATGTGCTTTGCAGAAACACAATGATTACCTGCAAGAACACAAAGATAATCTGCTTTGCAACAATACCAAGAGCATTTACTGTGCAACAATTTAAAGATCACTTGCTTTGGAGCAACACAAAAATCACCTGCTTTGCTACAATTCAAAGATCACCTGCTTTTCAGCAACACAAAGATCACCTGCTTTGCAACAATATTAAGAACATATGCTTTGCAACAATATTAAAAACATATGCTTTGCAACAATATTAAGAACATATGCTTTGCAACAATACAAAGATCCCTTGCTTTGCAACAACACAAATATCACCCGCTTTGCAACAACAGAATAATCTCATTCTCCAAAAGAACACAACGGTCTCAAGCGCTGTTGCAACGCAATGATTTCGTGCTCAGTAGCAACACAAATAGTAATACTGTAACTACAATGTTGCATTTAAATATATAAGCGTCGTAAACAAAAACTTTATGGTCAGAAATTCCCCAGAGATTGTTAATAGCTGTGTCTATAATATCCATTGTGGGAAATGCAGAAAATTTTATTTAAGTTAGGCATGAACATTTTTGATATTTAACGCCGTGAACGATGCAGACACTGCCATATATATCTGGCTACGATTAAAATTCATTTTTTTTCTTGTATGACCTTTTCAATCACCCTGTTATTCTTATATGCAAATCAATGGTTGAGATGTATTTAGTAGTCAAGTTGATCAATGTTGAATTGAGTCAAGTTAAATAGTCAATTTCTTTTTGTTGTAATCTGACCTCAATTCCAATACATTACGCTTAATGCATTCATAATGAAAGGAATCTGCAAATGCTTAGCAAAGACAAGAAGCGAGGTTAATACAATATGTTATGTAAAGAGCTGGCGTCTGTTACAAGGGAAAGATGTGCCTGACCATTGGTTTTCCTTGTTGTTTTATATAGGTATTCCAGCACGTACTATCTAGTGCTTTACAACAGCCCCAGCAACATGATGCTCACATGCAGTCCTTCTTAATTAAGATTTACCGTTACCAGTGCCTACTAATACTGAACATATTAAACTTTGTATTGCTGTTGCAAATTTTTTGTTTAATGGCAAGTTTTACACTCAGAAGTTTGGTATGACAATGGGAATTCCTCTCTCACCTGGCCTTTGTAAACTGTACATGGAATATTTTGAAACACGATTGCTTTACAAAATCCTTTCCAATAGAGCTGCATGGTACAGATATGCTGAATATGTTTTATTTCTAGTGATTAAGAATATATATATATAAACCATTTACTTGTTAAATTAAACAGTCTAGCTCATTTCATATATTTTACTGTTGAGTTTGAGAAAAATAAGTCATTGCCTTTTTTCGACATTGTAATTATTATGGGGTACCATGTTTTTAAATTTATAGAACAACCAACAAATAACTGTTCTTGTGTGCATTATTATTCTCCACATCATGATAGAGTTATATATTTTGATTTTTATCAGTGTTTTTGAGAGCTTTGCATAATTTGCAGCTCAGAGTTCACATATGAAGAAATTTTGAAGATTAATTAATGAGCTAATGATCTAAAATACCCAAGACACTTTAACTGATAAATCTTTTAAAATTACTAGAAATACTTTTTACAATTAAAAAAAACCCACAACCAACCTTATTCAACTAAAAATATGTTGGTTTTCCCTTACCATGAAAACTTTCTTCATATACCTTTTCGAATTAAAATTTTTAATTTCAAAGTAGTATTTTAAAAATCTTGATATAGTAAAAAAAAAAACTTTTATAAAAAATTCTCCCCAAAATATTAATGGGTGTGTATACAAGATTCCATATAAAAAATGGTAATAAAGTTTATTATGGTCAAACTGGGGAAAAAACTGGAACGGAGATTACAACATAAATATAGCATTAGAAGTGAACAAGTTTCTAATGTTCTGTTTATTCATGAGACAGAATTTAACCATCCAATTGATTTTCAAAAGACCGAGAAAGTTATATGAAGCAGGTCCATGGTCGAGAGAAATATAATAGAATCAAGAGTCGTAAGAAATAGTTTTGAAATTAATTTGAATATTGCTTTAGGATTATACAAATTGGATTTATTTACAATTAATAAAATTTGGGAAGAATTTAAGATATATTAGACTAGTTAAAATCTTAAAGCTTGGGTAGAATATAAACTGTGTTTGAGAGATCCTTGATTATCTACCAACATCATCATAAAACGGTCAGGTGTTGTAAGGTGACTGCGAGGTGTAGTCTTTTATTCTTAGTTTCATGATAATGTGAGAAATATTTTCTTCTCCTACCACCTCCTATATTCTATATTCTATGTGAACTTTATTATTAGACAGAATACATTGACAGAAAAAATAGACATGAATACTTTGGTACAATATATCAAAGATTATGAATCTATTCCAGCTCCTTCGAAGCCGGATTCGAGTCCAGTATGCAGCATGCATTTCCCCTCTGGATAGTCACACTGAGGTTCTGGAACATAAAACTGGCTGTCCTTGGGTCCCTGGTGTGTTGATGAGTCTGGAACCCAGTTCTTAAAGAAAACGTGTTGCATTTTTTCCCCATGAGCCCAAGGTCTCTGATCCCACTGGGACAAATTGATACTGTTGGATTATGTCCCTGTACTTGCCGATCTTGTTCTCCTCCGTGTGGTTAGCAGCTCCGACCTGTCGCCCGAAACTGTGAAGGATAGATGGTGATCCCATTGGGGCGGTTGCCTGGGTTGAGGGTATTGTTGGCTGCTAGTGATCGGGGCTCTCTCTCGGTTGGGCATCCAGCTGTAGCAAGGTTTCTCTTTATGATGTCGTTGACTTCATTGTGTCTTGCATGCCAGCCCTTTGTTTAGGAACAGTTAAGACCATGTAGACTATATTGGTCGGCTATCGCATCGCCGCAAATACACGTATATTCCGTTTGGAGGAAGTTGCCAGAGTGATGTTCACTCACAGCTTGAAGACGGGCAGTCTCCCTGTCTGATGTTACAGCCCTTAGCATGTTGGCAAGCACATTTTCAGCGATGGGGCCATCCTAACTTGACTGTTTGTAGGTCAGTGTTTCACTAGGTTTTGGTGCTGGAGAAGCAAGAGTCTCCCATTCAGTGATGGCACTGGTGTACCTAGGGTCCTGTAGAAACTATTTCACATTTGGTGTGGTTTAAAGATCCTCCCAGGCTCTCTCCCATGTCCTCAGCACCGCCGCTTCCTCTTGTTCCACTTCAATGCTCCATTGGGACCTCACCTGCCCCACCTCCTCCACACATTCCTTGTCCACATCAGCCACGTCCATATCCCTTCTCCTCACCTCTAAAAGACGAGTATACTCCTCGTCTTCTCGTCGTCGATCCTCTCGTCTCTTCGCACAATAAGCCACAAAGTGTCCCGGCTGGCCACATAATCTACACGTCCTCACCTGTCCTTGGTATGACACATAAACCTGTGTGCGAAAACAATCCATCATAACATATGATGGTATTGGCTTTCTCAACGTAATTTTGACTGAGTATGATCCTTCCAATAAACCTGCATACAGCCCTGGCACCCATCTGCCTATGTTCACAGCATGTACAACACCAAACTGTAGGAAGACGTCCCTAATATCCTCATGTCCCACTTCAAAAGGAACATTTAATGCCTTTATCCATTTGTAGACAGCTGATACATCTTTAAGGCATACATCCACTCCAGTATTTACCAACATCTTGCAGTCCTGGTATGCGTTGACCACTCGTTGATACGCCTCAGTACTGGCGAATTTAACGAAGATCCTCTTCGCTCCATTCAGTGATATGTCGTATAAATCTGCATGCGATACTCCATAAGTGTCACGTAGAATGGCTGGCAGCAACACTTCAGCGTTTGTTGGATAAATCGCTCCTTGAACTAGGTCAATACAGACTGTGTTCACTCTCCGCTGGTATCCGTCCGCCATCTTGCAGAAAATATGTTCAATAAAAGGGCTCCCATTATCATTTACATCTGGCACCCCAAACTTACCTACCACACTCTCTCTAAATGTATCTCCTACTTTAGAATTTAGGTCCCCTACCACAATTATCCTCTCACTTGGTTCAAAAGTTCCTATACATTCGCTTAACATTTCCCAAAATGTCTCTCTCTACTCTACACTCCTCTCTTCTCCATGTGCATACACGCTAATTATGACCCACGTTTCGCATCCGACCCTTTTTTTGATCGACATAATCCTTGAATTTATACATTTATATTCCCTCTTCTCCTTCCATAACTGATCCTTGAACGTTATTGGTACCCCTTCCTTAGCTCTAACTCTCTCAGATACTCCTGATTTAATCCCATTTATTTCTCCCCACTGAAACTCGCCTACCCCATTCAGCTTTGTTTCGCTTAGGGCCAGGACATCCAACATTTTTTCATTTCATTCATAACATCAGCAATCATCTCTTTATTATCATCCGCACTACATCCACGCAGATTCAAGCATCCCAGTTTTATAAAGTTTTTCTTCTCTTTTTTTAGTAAATGTATACAGGAGAAGGGGTTACTAGCCCATTGCTCCCGGCATTTTAGTCGCCTCATACGACACGCATGGCTTACGGAGGAAATATTCTTTTCCACTTCCCTATGGAGAATAGAGGAAATAAAGAAGAGCAAGAGCTATTAAGAAAAAAGAAGGAAACCTAGATATGTGTATGAATGTATATATATGCATGTGCATGTTGTGTAGTGTGACCTAAGTGTAAGTAGAAGTAGCAAGATATACCTGTTATGCAGCGTGTTTATGAGACAAAAAAAGACACCAGCAATCCTACCATCATGTAAAACACTTACAGGTTTCTGTTTCACTTTCACTTGGCAGGACGGTAGTACCTCCCTGGGTGGTTGCTGTCTACCAACCTACTACCAGTATATATATATATATATGTCGTGCCGATTAGGTAAAACTTGCGATTTTGGCTTAAATAGCAACGCTCACCTTGCCATATAAGACAAGTGAAAATTTGTGTATGCAATAATTTCGCCAAAATCATTCTGAACATAACAAAAAAAATATATTTCATTGTGTTTGTTTATTATTAAATTAATGTTAACGTATCTAAAATATATTTAGTTGGGTTAGGCTAAATTAAATTGCGCTTGTTGTAATAAGGTTAGGTAGGTTTTCAAAGTTTCTCTTGGTACAAAATTATAAATTCTTACATTAACATAAATGAAAAAAAATATATCTTTAAACGTATAAGAGAAAATTTTAGAAAGGACTTAATTTTAGATGAGTTCTTGCTAATTGACCAGTTTTACCTAATCGGCACGACATATATATATATATATATATATATATATATATATATATATATATATATATATATATATATATATATATATATATATATATATATATATGAGAGAGTGGTGAGATGTTATCAGCAAATTTTGTTGAAAATAAGAAAAAGTTTTGGAATGAGATTAATAAGTTGAGGAAGCCTAGAGAACAAATGGATTTGACAGTTAAAAATAGGAGAGGAGAGTTATTAAATGGAGAGTTAGAGGTATCGGGAAGATGGAGAGAATATTTTGAGGATTTGTTAAATGTTGATGAAGACAGGGAAGCTGTGATTTCGTGTGTAGAGCAAGGAGGAATAACATCTTGTAGGAGTATGGAAGAGCCAGTTGTGGGTGTAGGGAAGTTCGTGAGGCAGTGGGTAGAATGAAAGGGGTAAGGCAGCTGGGATTGATGGGATAAAGATAGAAATGTTAAAAGCAGGTGGGGATATAATTTTCGAGTGGTTGGTGCTATTATTTAATAAATGTATGGAAGAGGGTAAGGTACCTAGGGATTGGCAGAGAGCGTGTATTGTTCCTTTGTATAAAGGCAAAGGGGACAAAAGAGAGTGCAAAAATTATAGGGGAATAAGTCTGTTGAGTGTACCTGGTAAAGTGTATGGTAGAGTTATTATTGAAAGAATTAAGAGTAAAACAGAAAGCAGGATAGCAGATGAACAAGGGGCTTTAGGAAAGGTAGGGGTGTGTAGACCAAGTGTTTACAGTGAAACATATAGGTGAACAGTATTTGGATAAGGGTAAAGATGTTTTTGTGGCATTTATGGATTTGGAAAAGGCGTATGATAGGGTAGATAGGGGGCAATGTGGCAGATGTTGCAGGTGTATGGAATAGGAGGAAGGTTACTGAAAGCAGTGAAGAGTTTTATGAGGATAGTGAGGCTCAGGTTAGAGTGTGTAGGAGAGAAGGGGGCTATTTCCCAGTAAAAGTGGGCCTTAGACAAGGATGTGTGATGTCACCGTGGTTGTTCAATATATTTATAGATGGGGTTGTAAGAGAAGTGAATGCGAGGGTCTTGGCAAGAGGTGTTGGGCTAAAAGATAAAGAAGCAAATACAAAGTGGGAGTTGTCACAGTTGCTTTTTGCTGATGACACTGTGCTTTTGGGAGATTCTGAAGAGAAGCTGCAGAGGTTGGTGGATGAATTTGGTAGGGTGTGTAAAAGAAGAAAATTGAAAGTGAATATAGGAAAGAGTAAGGTGATGAGGATAACAAAAAGAATAGGTGACGAAAGATTGGATATCAGATTGGAGGGAGAGAGTATGGAGGAGGTGAATGTATTCAGATATTTGGGAGTGGACATGTCGGCGGATGGGTCTATGAAGGATGAGGTGAATCATAGAATTGATGAGGGGAAAAGGGTGAGTGGAGCACTTCGAGTCTGTGGAGACAAAGAACCTTGTCCATGGAAGTAAAGAGGGGAATGTATGAGAGTATAGTTATACCAACGCTCTTATATGGGTGTGAAGCATGGGTGATGAATGTTGCAACGAGGAGAAGGCTGGAGGCAGTGGAGATGTCATGTCTGAGGTCAATGTGTGGTGTGAATATAATGCAGAGAATTCGAGTTTGGAAATTAGGAGGAGGTGCGGGATTACCAAAACGATTGTCCAGAGAGCTGAGGAGGGGTTGTTGAGGTGGTTTGGACATGTAGAGAGAATGGAACGAGACAGAGTGACTTCGAGAGTGTATAAATCTGTAGTGGAGGGAAGGCGGGGTAGGGGTCGGCCTAGGAAAGGTTGGAGGGAGGGGGTAAAGGAAGTTTTGTGTGCGAGGGGCTTGGACTTCCAGCAAGCATGTGTGAGCGTATTTGATAGGAGTGAATGGAGGCATATGGTTTTTAATACTTGACGTGCTGTTGGAGTGTGAGCAAAGTAACATTTATGAAGGGATTCAGGGAAACCGGCAGGCCGGACTTGAGTTCTGGAGATGGGAAGTACAGTGCCGGCACTCTAAAGGAGGGTGTTAATGTTGCAGTTTTATAACTGTAGTGTAAAGCACCCTTCTGGCAAGACAGTGATGGAGTGAATGATGATGAAAGTTTTTCTTTTCGGGCCACCCTGCCTTGGTGGGAATCGGCCGATGTGTTAATAAAAAAAAAAAAAAAAAAAAAAAAAAAAAAAAAAAAAATATATATATATATTTGTCGTGCCGATTAGGTAAAACTTGCGATTTTGGCTTAAATAGCTATATATATATATATATATATATATATATATATATATATATATATATATATATATATATATATTATATATATATATATATTATATATATATATATATATATATATATATATATATATATATATATATATATATATATATATTTATATATATATATATATATATATATATATATATTTGTCGTGCCGATTAGGTAAAACTTGCGATTTTGGCTTAAATAGCAACGCTTCTTGCCATATAAGACAAGCAAAAATTTGTTTATGCAATAATTTCACAAAAATCATTCTAACCTAAAAGAAAAAAATATATTTACTTGTGTTTGCTTTATTATTAAATTATGTTAATTAAAATATATTTCGTTAGTAAATTAAATTCCGCTTGTGTTAGTTAGTAGGTTTCAAGTTTCTTGGTACAAAATTATAAATTTTACATTAACATAAAGAAAAAATATATCTTAACGTATAAGAGAAAATTTTAGAAAGGATCTTAATTTATGATGAGTTCTTGCTAATTGACCAGTTTTACCTAATCAGCACGACATATATATATATATATATATATATATATATATATATATGTCGTGCCGATTAGGTAAAACTGGTCATTGAAGAACTCATCTAAATTTAAGTTCTTCTAAAATTTTCTCTTATACGTTTAAAGATATATTTTTTTCATTTATGTTAATGTAAAATTTATAATTTTGTACCAAGAGAAACTTTGAAAACCTACCTAACCTTATTACAACAAGCGCAATTTAATTTAGCTAACCCAACTAAATATATTTTAGATACGTTAACATTAATTTAATAATAAACAAACACAATGAAATATATTTTTTCGTTATGTTTAGAATGATTTTGCGAAATTATTGCATACACAAATTTTCCTTGTCTTATATGGCAAGGTGAGCGTTGCTATTTAAGCCAAAATAGCAAGTTTTACCTAATCGGCACGATATATATATATATATATATATATATATATATATATATATATATATATATATATATATATTCTAGCGATTAGGTAAAATGGTCAATTAGCAAGAACTCATCTAAAATTAAGTCCTTTCTAAAATTTTCTTATACGTTTAAAGATATATTTTTTTCATTTATGTTAATGTAAGAATTTATAATTTTGTACCAAGAAAACTTTGCAAACCTACCTAACCTTATTACAACAAGCGCAATTTAATTTAGCCTAACCCAACTAAATATATTTTAGATACGTTAACATTAATTTAATAATAAACAAACACAATGAAATATATTTTTCGTTAGGTTCAGAATGATTTTGGCGAAATTATTGCATACACAAATTTTCACTTGTCTTATATGGCAAGGTGCGCTTCTATTTAAGCCAAAATGCAAGTTTTACCTAATCGGCACGACATATATATATATATATATATATATATATATATATATATATATATATATATATATATATATATATATATATATATATATATATATATATATATATATATATATATATATATATATATATTTATATTTAAAATAATTTTTTCATTAGTATAATGAAAATTTATATTTTGTAAAGAGAAATTTGAATTAACTCTAACCTTATTACAACAAGCAATTATAATTTAGTAATACAAAATATATTTTAGATACGTTAACAATAATTTAATAATAAACAAACACAATGAAATATATTTTTTTCTTTAGGTTCAGAATGATTTTTGCGAAATTATTGCATACACAAATTTTCACTTCTCTTATATGGCAAGTGAGCGTTAGCATTTAAGCTAAAATATAAGTTTTACCTAATCGACGACATATATATATATATATATATATATATATATATATATATATATATATATATATATATATATATATATATATTTTATATATATATATATTTATTTGTCGTGCCGATTAGGTAAAACTTCGATTTTGGCTTAAATAGCTTTTTATATATATATATATATATATATATATATATATATATATATATATATTTGTCGTGCCGATTAGGTAAAACTTGCGATTTTGGCTTAAATAGCAACGCTCGTCTTGCCATATAAGACAAGCAAAAATTTGTTTATGCAATAATTTCACAAAAATCATTCTGAACCTAAAGAAAAAAATATATTTACTTGTGTTTGTTTATTATTAAACTAATGTTAAAGTATCTAAAATATATTTACTTGGGTTAGGCTAAATTAAATTCC
>WNWK01012723.1:0-20000 GCA_009830355.1 Cherax destructor | reverse complement strand
CTGTGAATTTTCATTTTCCCCCTAGATTTACGAAATATTTTTTCTTCTTGTACCTGGAGGTGGGATTCAATATTGGTTAAGCCATGTTGGCTCTTAACTGCAACAATAACATGAACAATAAGGTTTCTGACCCTCTGTTCTGGACACTCTATTAGCTACGTTTTTCTCCGCTCCGGGGATATTCAGCAGGGAAATGGTCGCACGTTTCTCATTTTGTTAACCTCGAATGGTCGAATATGTGTTTGAAGTGAGTGTGGGAGTGACGTCAGGTCGCGTACTCTCTCTCTCTCTCTCTCTCTCTCTCTCTCTCTCTCTCTCTCTCTCTCTCTCTCTCTCTCTCTCTCTCTCTCTCTCTCTCTCTCTCTCTCTCTCTCTCTCTCTCTCTCTCTCTCTCTCTCTCTCTCCCTCTCTCTCTCTCTCGGTATATTGTTCATTCTTTGAGTTTATTTTCAACTTTATTATTCCCCGACAGGGCAGAGGAGCTTACGACGACGTTTCGGTCAGACTTGGACCATTTACAAAGTCACACTGTGACTTTGTTTATGGTTAAAGTCGTACGGGCTGTTTGTGTACTGTTATTTAAAATTTTCAAAATGTGACGATTCGAGTTGCTGAGTAATATTACGTTTAATATTATTATTATTATCAGTATTATTATTATTATTATCAGTATTATTATTATTATTATCAGTATTATTATTATTATTATCAGTATTATTATTATTATTATCAGTATTAGTACAGTATAAGCATTTGTAGCATTGCATTCAAATGAGGAGAGTTACACCGTATGGATCATAAATCCCCTGGAGAACAGGAGGGTATCACTAGTTTCCTCCATTTCCTTGGACCAGGAGGTGCTATTCCTTACAGTAAAAATAACACGACCGACTATATATGTCAAACTAGCTTACATATGTGGAGAAAAGGTCAAAATTGCACCGATTTCCGAAATCAAGAGCCAGTAACGAGCCAGCTGTAGATGGTGCATCCAGTATGTTCCTCTTTATTCTGTTGACTTGTGCTCACAGAATGGATACATTATTACATTCATGAGGAAGCGCTAAATTTGTTGGGGTTTTACACCTTAGGGAAAGACATCTCTTGGTCGTGACATCAAGAGTCGCTAACCAGCATCAAACACTGTGCTCCTTGAACGGTCAAGACAAGTATGGTGCAAAGCAAACTGGAATTAAAGCTGAAATTAAAAAAAATATATATATCAGAGACTGAAAAGGCCACCAAGGTTATAACTATATCAGCCAGGCTGCCTTCTGGAGGAAAATTAGTTATTATATACGTTTATGGGGAAGCCATAACCCCACAGAGGTCATGCACCACCCTGTAAATGGGATGTAATCAGGCTGGTTCCATGATAGGGGAGGGGAGCTCCATTTTTTTTAGATCAAGAGCCATTCAATTAGCCATTACTTGTATCCATCACATGTAGGGGTACGAGAGAGAAATGTTGCCCATATCTACCCGATGAAATAAAAAAAAAGGTTTCTCTTTGATAAAAGAGAAACCTTATGGGCTTCCCCTCAGAGCGGGAAGCCTACTGCCCATCCAGGTCAAAGCTGTTTATCCTTACAGCTGGAACATTATATTTCATCCACACGCAAACCTGCGTACGCTCAGTGCCGGAAGCCGATACCTTATCCACAAGCAAGTCTTTATAAACTCCGAATAACAAGAATACACCCTATTAAATGTATTTTAATTCTGGAAGCGGTTAACCTGTAGGACGTCATATAGGTCATATATCTGGGGAATGTTAAGCAATCAGGTTCGATCCAAATAAAGGTAAGCAAAAATCTAGTTATATGGATCAAGAGCCTAACCCTAGGACCGAGGCACCTTCCTTGTGCCAACACCTTACCTACCCATAGGTGTAATCAGATGAAAACTGAATATATATAATTGAATATTACTCCATTTGGGAATATAATTTAACTAGAAGACAGACTTAATAGTCTTCCATGATTTATTGTAATATAATGCAACTTCAGATGTTGAGTTTGGTGATATATATTGTTCTGGTGCTTCTCATAGTATTAAGGACGTCTCAAGATACATACAAAGTTCCAATTCGTTTTATTCTTACTATTTGTGTTACATTCAACTCTGCCTCAGCTGTATTTGTAATACCCACAGTACAGGGATTAATGATTCTTCTTCTTCTTGTTTCGCCAGTACTCTCCCGGCCCGGGTCCTTTCCAGATGGTGACCCGGCCTTGGCTCCCTGTCTTGGGAGTGTCTGAGACCTATGTCTCCCATGGAAGGGGGTACAAGTACCTCCTCATCTTCTGGGACCAACTGTCCCCATGCCTAGCCCCATTCCCCGTTCTCACGGGACTCGTAGGGAGAAGCTAGGCCTCTGGTCTGCCATCATCCCCGCCCCAAGAGGGATCGTGGGAAGGGCAGTCTTGTGAGCTGCAGGTGGTAGCAAGCTCTGGCTCTCCTCCCTAGGGAGTAATTTAATGACAGTACATATATCAATAATTTGATTTTTTTTTATGTTGAAATAGTTGTGTTTCCCCTGCATAGGTTTCCTTGTGTTGTTAACCTCATTTTCTATTGAGTTTACCCACCATTAATATTTTTCAACATATTTACAATATTATTCTTGGCTAATTGTACTGCAGAGCTAATTTTAATAGATCCTAATGATTTTTAATGTTTACCGAAACACTGAATTGTTAAACAAACATATTTTAGAAGGTACCAAGTCTTTGTAGTCACCCCATGCATTAAGTGTAGCTCCATATTCAGAAAATGCGGGTGAATGGCAGTCTACATTTCTTGACCTCCAGCTGAGGTCCTCTTCAGCAAATACAATGGAATGAGGAGAGTGATCAGGTATTTAAACTGGTAGGGAAAGTTGAGGGAGGAACTTCTTGGGTTGTTTTAGTGTTTGATGACTTCTCGTACTTAGCTACTCGTATAGTATTGACTAGGCGTACAAATGATCTCTAACGAACATAATAGCTTATTCGAAATCTGGAATGTAAAAATGTCTCGGAAAGGAATTAGAGAGCACATCATTATGCTTTATGTTCTTCACATTTCAAATGGTGGCCTATGTTTAAGTTTGGGTATCTGAGATGTTGTGTGACTGCTTAAATTCGGTGCTGGAGTTTATATTTTAATGTATTTTTGGTTATCATTAGCCAATGAATCATCAATTGCTTTCCATTTGTATTGGTCTCCCACCATAATGATAACTCTATGTAACACAGTTTCACTTGTGTGGTGCTCCTGGGAAATAAACATCATATCCCAATTATTTATAACTAAACAAAATTAAAAAAAAAAAAAAATTTGATCCCAGAACTTTTCTTTCGTGGTCAGGACACTTCTGGAACACTTTCAAGAATGTCTGACGTAAAACTATTATGTTCAATGGTTTTGCTTGGTAAATATAAAAACAGGGGCTCACAATTCAGTTCAGCTCTGGCTATCTGAGAAGACACATCAGAAGAAGTGAAATGGCATCAAGAGGCTGCAATCATTCTCCAGATGCATTCTGCTACATATGTGGTCAATTCATTAAGACAAGAGCAAATAAGTTCTCTGTAACAGCATCTAAAAAAATGTGTGAAGCTTACAAAGCATATTTTGGCATGCCAGGTGGGGACCAAGACAAGACCTGGGCACCTCATGTTGCTTGTGAGCATTGTAGGAAACATTGGAAGGTAAGAAAGTCATTAGTTATATGAAGGGTAAAATCTTGAATAGGAACATTTTTTAAATGAAATGTATGTAACAGAAACTAATTCTTTTGTTCTTTTACAGGATGGTATAGAGGAGAAAATAGAGCCATGAAGTTTGTTGTTCCTAGAATATGGTGTGAACCCACTGATCACTCAACCAACTGCTACTTCTGCCTGGTGGATCCTTCCAAACGCCGAACTGGGATATATGCACCTGCCATTTCTTATCCAGACCTTCCGTCTTCTATTGCACCAGTACCACACAGTGCTGATCTTCCTGTACCTACACCTCCAGAAAGAAGTCAACCGTCAGAAGAAGAAAGCAGCAAATCAGAAAATGAAGAGCACAGTGAACAAGACTATGATCTCACAGAGGCAGCTGTTGGGAGGAATCCTTACTACCCAAACCAAACAGACGTCAATAACCTTATCAGAGATCTTGGTTTGACAAAGTCAAATGCTGAGCTTTTGATTTCAAAGCTTAAGGAGTGGGACTTGGTGGATGGAAGTGTGCAAGTGTCAAGCCAAAGAAAACGTCAATAACATTTCTCAAGCTTCTTCACTTATGAAGACAGGTTGTGCTACTGTAATGATGTATCAGGCCTGTTTAATGCAATTGGAATTGCATTTAATCCAGATGAGTTGAGACTTCATTGACAGCTCCTCCAGAAGCATAAAAGCTGTACTTCTGCACAATGGGAACAAGTATCCATCTCTTCCCTTGGCTCATTCAGCGCATCTTAAGAAGGACTGCAACAGTGTCAAACTTCTACTGTAAGCTTTGAATTATGATAAGTGTGGCTGGGAGGGTATTGGAGTCTTCAAAATTGTGGCATTTTTGATGGGAATCCAAGGAGTTTTTACCAAGTTTCTCTGTTATCTCTGTCATTGGGATAGTAGAGACAGAGCAGCACATTACCAGAGGAAGCACTGGCCTCAAAGGACTGAGTTCTCAGTAGGAAGACATAATATCAAACATTAAACATTGGTGGATCCTCAAAAGGTTCTATTCCCTCCATTACACATCAAACTAGGGCTAATGATACAGTTTGTTACAGCTCTTGGCAAACAGTCTGCATCCTTCAGGTATCTTCAAGACTTCTTTCCCAAGCTATCAAAAGCAAAAGTGAAGGCTGGCATCTTCACTGGACCACAAGTCAGGAAAATCATGGAGTGCTCAGAATTTCCAAAGAAGCTCACAGAGAAGGAAAAAGGAAGCCTGGGAGAGTATTGTTGCTGTAGCACAGGGCTTTCTGGGCAACAACAAGGCTGACAATTATGTGGAACTTGTTGAGACCTTGGTAAAACACTATGGTCAGATGGGCTGTAGGGTATCCCTTGATGTTCATCTTGACAATTTTAAGGAGAATATGGGAGCATACTCAGAGGAGCAAGGGCAGCGCTTCCACAAAAAATATAATGGACTTTGAACACAGATATCAGGGATCTTATAATGAAAACATGAAGGGAGACAACATTTGGGGGCTTAAACGGAAAAGTGATTTGTTGCATTCTTGCAAAATCTAGAAAAACTGCTGATTTTTAACTGTTTAAATATATTTCAGAAAGTTTAAAATAAAATATGTATAAATTTTATTTCATTTATGTAAATTTTATTTAATGTATTATATGTTTTTGTTTTACATCCAAAACTAGCAAAAAATATTGAAATTTAGTCAATTTTTGTCAAAAATTCATCGTGTAAGCCACAAAAGCAAAGTTTAAAAGGAATAATGGGCATTATATAAAGAGTTGGAAAACAACACTTACTTGGCAGGAACAAAAATTGTGTTACATAGTGTAGTAATATAATATCTTTATTTCTACAAATACATGTACAAGGTATACAGGCCTAGCTGACATCAATGACATATTACCATACAGAAAGCCGCTGGTTATGCAGAGCATTTCGGGCAAATTAGGTAAATTTTGTCCCAGGATGCGACCCACACCAGTCGACTAACACCCAGGTATCATTTATACTGATGGGTGAACATGGACAGCACGTGTCTTATGGAAACACGTCCTAATGTTTTCCAGCCGTACCGGAGAGTCGAACTCCGGACCTCAGTGTGTGAGCTGAGTGCGTTAGCGATCGAGCTACGGGAGACCGTGGATGACACATGTAGACGATGTTAGCGCCATTTCAGTTTACTGAGTGGTTCGAAGTGGGATGCCACTAACATCATTTACATGATGGAAGACCCATACAAAGGGAAATAAATTGCCGTGACACTTATTGAAACAACACCAAGAAAACTCTCACAACAACCTCCTTAAAAAAAAGGCAGCAAACCTAATGCAGTGCTTCCTAATTTCTTTGTTCTTAAGTTCATAGCATATCCCAGAAAAATTCACACTGGTGTCTAAGGTTAAGATAATATAAGAGGTCACCTGTACACCTTCACGTCTCTTCAAGAACTTGCAATGCACTGTCATCTAGGCTCCAAAAAACTCCGCTTCTACTCCCTCTCTCCACCTATGTTAATAACTGGTCTCTCATCATTCCTTTATATCTACTGAATATATCCTCAGATGGAAGCAACAAAATAAGAATTATTTTTTTTTTCATGTGGGTTTTCTGCTCTCATTTGACTTCAGTACGCTCAGTTGCACCAATACTTCAGACCCCCCAAAAAAAAATAAAGGTTTAGACGTCCGGTAGACACCAGAGACAAGCCTGGTGCTCCAGTGTATGGAAAATAGCACCTGGTGTCTACTGGGCTCCCATACGCATACTGTAGTGGGATCAAGAGTTGCGGTATACTACTGAGTACTTTGATGTAGTGGAATCATAAAATCTTTCGTGAGCCAATACATGCGGAAGGATGAGATCAAACACTTGGAACACAAGGCTGGTGCTCACAGATATGGTAACAAGACCTAGTCTCTACTCGAAGCCCACATGTATGTGTCAAGACAAGACAAGAAAGTTTAGGTAAGACACTATATGGGGTGAGCTGGGAAGATGGGAACAGCGTTGGAGAGGAATGTCCACAGTGGTAGAGAAAGTGCCCGGGCTTAACCCAGCCGCTAGGCGATCGTGGAACAGACTGGAGAATCAGGAAGAGTAGGCTCAGTTGCAACGGTCTTCTGGAAGTTAGAGGTATTCAGTCTTGACAAGCTGGCAGCATGGTTAGGTTGCAGGACAGGGCAGGCAGGTAAGAACATCAGAGGGCAGCATACTGGTGGTGTTATTTGACGTGATTAAGGTGGCAGGTTTGTAGAAGAGCCATTCTCAAATTTCTTGAAGCTGCTTCTAGAGAGGTGGTAAAGTTTTGTATTGTTTCTGAAGGTGAATCGTAGAGGCTTGAAGCATTCCAGAACTTGTGTGAGTGTGAAGTGATGAGGTTGTTCGCAGAAAAACTTGACAGTTCCTGCACCGAGGCCTATGTAGCGTTCAGTGCAGGTCATGGTGTCAATTTTTGATGAAACAGTGTAGAATGTTAGGCTTTCCCAGTTTGGTGTACTAGAGTCGTCAGTGTCTTCTTCTTTTGACGGGGATTCAGTAGACGAGTCTACCATGGTGCTAGCAGATGACTGAGGGTCGACAGGAGCAGTGGAGAGGTGTACGGGTGGTGTAACATCAGGCTGGGAGGCGGTGGTGGCGGTGGTTGAGGTAGCATGAGCAGTGGTGTCAAAGGTTGTGGAAGGTGCAGGACAGTGCCTGAACAGTAGGAGACAGGGCAACAGGAGTAGTGAAGTTAACAACGTTAGGAAGAATCCTGAGGATGTCAGCTGAAGGTGTCGAGTCAGGAACGACGAAGGCAGGCATGTTAAGTTGGAATAGTTCATTGATGGTGGTGTTGAATGTGTCTGGGTTTACTGCATTCACAAGGTGCGCATACACCATGCAATACAGCACCTTGGAGGGAGCCGCGTCCGGAAGTGGAGAGAGGGAGGTGCTGGATAGAGATGACTGTTGAGTAGCTTGAAGAATTTTCTTCGTATTAGACTCTAGTTTTTTTTTTTTTTATGGAGGGATATGTCTGCGATTTGGGGCTGCTCTCCTTAGCTTCTTCTTTGATTTTCTTAGACGACACTTCCTTCCTTAGTGGGCATTTGGCTGCAAGGGCATGATGAATATCCTTGCAGTTGAGGCAGGTTGGAGTGGCATTGGTCTTGGAACAGGCTTTGAAATCGTGAACTTCCTTTCCGCAGTTGGAACAGAATTTCTTATCTTTAATGGGACAGTCGGACTTTGAGTGAAGTTAAGAATAACAGTTCCAGCAGGGAGAGACATGAACAAAACGTTCTGGTTTTATGTGTCGTGGACGAATATAATACTAGGAAATGGCTAGGCCATCAGAAAGCGCTTTGGTAGCCATATTGATGTTGAAAAAGGTGAGTTTGAAATATTAAGAAGCTTTTGGAATTTTGGTGATGTTGTCAGTCGAGGCCCAAGTGTTTTGTTTCTCGGTAGAGGTCTTCAGGTCAGCAGTTGAATGGAATGTGATGATCTTCTCCAACCGTTTCACAAAAAACAGAACGTTTCGCCAGCAGGAACAGTGAAGGAGATATGTTGAATTGTCGGTCACTGAGTATCTTCACTGCGGCGTAGTCCATGAGTTTTGATGCTTCATTATCGTCAGTACAGACGACAATAAATGAATCCTTCAGAGAGTGGATTGTTGTGAATTTGAGCTGCAAGCAGGTCCTTACAGCGGCAGCAAGGGCTAGTCTGGTGGAGTCATTTATGGCTCCAATGGCTGGTTTAATCTTTGAAGATTATGACATTTATACAACATATGGGAATCTTTATTAAGGAAACTTTTCCCCAGAGCTAATTTCTGAGGCAACCACACCATCGTATGTCCTCGCAACTTGAAGCAAGCCCAGTTCACTAGGCTCATGTTGTTTGTAGGATTGTATGGATCAGTGGTTTAGAGCGTAGTAAATTTTCGCTCTCTTCCCACGATGCGGGCTAAAACAACATGGGTTCGATTCCCCGGCTAGCCCCAGTTTGTTAATGATTAAATACCACTTACTCGTGGTTTCAATAATATATGTACTGCATGTGCAGGTTGGTACATCAAACGGGGAGTGGAATGAAATTAGCTCTGAGGCAACCACACCATCGTATGTCCTTGCAACATCAGGCAAGCCTAGTTCGCTACTACCCACGAGGCGGGCTAAAACAACACGGTTCGATCGCCCGGCTAGCCGCTGTTTGTTAATAATTAAATACCACTTACTCGTGTTTAAAATAATATGATATATATATATATATATATATATATATATATATATATATATATATATATATATATATATATATATATATATAAAAAAAAAAGTTAATTTTAGGTTTTGAATTAAAAAGATAATTTAATGTTTTTATGAGCAGAAATTCAAACTTGAGTAACATAAAACTTACATAGCTTCCAATTCGTTTCGTTCTTCACGTATTATTGTGGTATTGATATTCGATGCATTCAAAATCACACGCACGACATTGCGTGTGAAACTTACTGCGTGAATTGGAGAACAGGTTGATTGTGGAGGTACGTGATGTTGGTACCTCAGCTGGCTTTGTTTCCTGCCCGCTTGAAGGTAGTTCCTTCAGCTGTCATTATTGTGTATACATGTGATAGTGGTATCTGGGATGGCTTTACAGTGGAGACACGTGAGAGTGGTACCTCAGTTGACTTTATTGTGGAGACACATGATTGTGCCTCAGCTGGCTTTATTGTGGAGACAAATGATGGTGCCTCAGCTGGCTTTATTGTGGAGACGCATGATGTGGTGCCTCAGCCTGCTTTACTGTTTACCTGGAGAGAGCTCCGGGGACAAAGCCCCAGCGGCCCGGTCTGTGACCAGGCCTCATGGTGAATCAGAGCCTGATAAACCAGGCTGTTACTGCTGGCCGCACGCAGTCCGACGTATGAACCACAGCCCGGCTGGTCAGGTACTGACTTTAGGTGCCTGTCCAGTGCCTACTTGAAGACAGCCAGCTGTCTATTGGTAATCCCCCTTATGTACGCTGGGAGGCAGTTGAACAGTTTTGGGCCCCTGACACTTACTGTGTTGTCTCTCAACGTGCTAGTGGCACCCCTGCTTTTCATTGGGGGGATTTTGCATCGTCTGCCGAGTCTTTTGCTTTCGTAGGGAGTGACACTCGTGTGCAAGTTTGGCTTTATTGTGGAGACACTTGATGTGGTGCCTCAGCTGGCTTTACTGTGGAGACACATCATGTGGTGCCTCAGCTGCCTTTACTGTGGAGACACATCATGTGGTGCCTCAGCTTGCTTTACTGTGGAGACACATCATGTGGTGCCTCAGCTGGCTTTACTGTGGAGACACATCATGTGGTGCCTCAGCTGGCTTTACTGTGGAGACACATCATGTGGAGCTACAGCTGGCTTTATTTTGGAGATTGATGATGGTGACTGCTTCAACTTAACCAGTTTGATAGTGGCATCTCTGCTGCCATTATTAGGCCAAAAAGGCCCGTCATTCCTCCATTATATTTATGTTTATGTCACTTGTAATATCCTAATCATTGCGTATGATCTCAGGAAAATCTGGCAAAACTAAATAAAGTTTAGGTAACTTGTTATAATATTTATTTTCAAAAAGATTAATAAACGATCAGAAACTGAATCAATTTAAAAAGAAAATACGAAATTAAATCAGTGAATGTAATAATGCAAAGGAAAGTTTATGTTGACGAATTGTGAGCCGATTCATTTCTTGTTTTATTTATCAGTGATAATATATAGGAACATGATGTGAATGTAATTATAATGACCTTAATCACAGAAAGTAAGGAAAAACATGGTTTTGTTTAAAATAATGTTTTTTTTTCATATATAGCCGACTAAATGCAATATTTTCTGCTTACATGAGAGTTCAATGTGAATTCAAATTTGAACAGATAAGTAATGTGTCTCGTTATTAACGTACGAAGGATTAAGCCTCCACCACTACTGGTGTTGCACAATACATCGGCTTATTGCATTTAATTACATTTAATACTATTACTAACGATCTTCAGTATTCTGAAATATACATACATATAATATATATATATATATATATATATATATATATATATAGAGTGCAAAATCCATGTGTAGTGTACTCCCCTCACTCCTCTCCCCTGGCGACCCCCACCCAACTACCTGCGCCTCCCTCACCCAAATCCCAGCGACACCCCTCAAGCCCTACCAGGCCACCACGGTCAAGTTCACTACCTTCCACGCACCTTACCCACCCAGCATGTCGTACTCCACTACAGTCTACCTAGCCAGATGAATGCCAGTCAGGAGGAAGCAAGCAGCCAGGGAAATGGCACGGCTGGCAATACTAGGAGAGGCAAGTGTCGGTCGTGTTTACAGCTTCGTTGTCTCAACTCTAATGGTTTCCTCCGTAAACATGGCAGCTGCCCGGGTTCAGGATGTCCTCCTGTGGACAGTGATGACTCAGAGCCACTTCAGGCACCTGAACCCACTCCAACAGATCTCATCTCATCAGATAATATCCTGGAAGCAATTAAAGCAACAGGTATCAGAACACTCACACATATTCCCAAAGCAGCCCGTCCACACGCAGCTGGGAAACTTACAGACCTCTTAATAAAAGTAAACGATGGTTCTGCTATCCTAAATGCTCCACCAACCATCAAGGCATGGCACAACTTACTACTTTTGGCAATGTCTGTAGCTGTGCCGGAAAGAAGGGAAAGAGGCTAGCCTCAATGATCATTAAATCCTTAAGAGACTTTCCTAGAGCTGATAACCTCATTCCCTTCCCCATCAACACAAAAATGGGAGAGGCAGAACCCCACTCACTCCACTGACAGCGAAAAATCAGAGTCCAAGTGAGCAAGAAAATTGAAGAGGGCAACACAGTGGGAGCAATCAGAATTATCACCAGTGAAGATACAGTTGCCCCCAGAGATGCTGACACTGCTGAAGCACTTAGAGGAAAGCACCCTGCCAGGGAAACCAGGGTACCAACAGTTCCAACACCTCTGTCCCCACTGTGGAACCACTGATTGTGCAAGACTCGGACATTTACAAAGCAATAATGTCATTCCCTTCCGGCTCTGCTGGGGGTTACACTGGAACAAGGCCACAACATTTAAAGGAAATGGTTAATCCAGTTATCAGGAGATTGCAGAGACACTGCTGTCAGAGATCACAAGGTTCGTCAACAATTCCTTGGCTGGTCTGATTCCTGACGAGATTAAACTTCTTTTTTGAGCATCACTTTGTGCCCTTAAAAAGAAGGATGGAGGAATTAGGCCAATCGCAGTGGGCAACACGTTTCGCCGCCTCGTTTCTAAAGCTGCTGTCAGAAGTATTCGCGCAGAGGCAGCCATCATGCTTCAACCAAACCAGCTTGGCTTTGGGGTCTCTCAAGGAAGTGAAGCAGCGGTTCATGCAACAAGGGCATATATCGACAACCTGCCTGAGGACAATGCAGTGGTTAAATTAGATTTCAAGAATGCATTTAATCTCCTGAAAAGGGACGTAGTATTAGCAGCTGTACAAGAACATTTTCCAGGTCTTTTCCCCTTTTGTTTCAGCTGGATATAGCAAGGAATCAATGCTCCTGTTTGGAGAGCATGAAATCACATCATCAGAGGGTGTCCAGCAAGGGGACCCTCTCACCATTTCTCTTCTGTATAGCAGTTAGGGAAATCACAGTAAGACTGACCAGTGAGCTAAACATCTGGTTCCTGGATGATGGCACACTAGCAGGTACAAAGGAGTCCCTTGTAGATGATCTTACACAGGTGATGACACAGGGACAGGAAATGGGTCTCATCCTGAATCCATCCAAATGTGAAATCATATCAGTCAATCAACAAGTGATAGATGCAGTGCTATCAAAACTACCAGGAGCAACAGTCATTGCCCCTACTAATAGTGTCTTGCTTGGAGCACCTCTGGGAAGAGATGCCATTGACACAATTCTCAGGAAGAAACTGGAAGAATTGAGGAGAATGGAACAACGAATAGGCAATCTTGACACCCATGATGCCTTGTACCTCCTCACAAAATGCTTGAGTCTGCCCAGGTTGACATATTTCTAAGATGTGCTCCTTCATATGATAATCCTATACTGCACGAATATGACAGTATCCTGAGGCAGATCTTTACTAAAGTACTTAACCTTACTCTAGAAGATGGGCAGTGGGACCAAGCTACACTCCCAGTCAGACTAGGAGGCATTGGTGTCCGCAAGTCATCTCAGATTGCTCTACCTGCTTTCCTGTCTTCATGCATTGCATCCAGAGGGCTTGTAGCAGCAATTCTCCCTGAACATCTTAGGGACACGATTGGAATCCATGACCAAAAGTTCGTTGATGGAGCCAGGATCTGGGATAACCTAACAGGCTCTGAAACCAGGCCTGCTCCCCCAACAACTACAAACAGTCGCACTGGGATGGCCCAATAGTAGAGAATATAGCCTCAGCAATGCTTCAGAGTGTGTCAGGGAAGGATAGAGCCCGCCTACTTGCAGTGAGAGCTCCTCATGCAGGGGACTTTCTTTTGGCTGTTCCCAACTCCAGCCTTGGCACACGCCTCGACCCACAGACCATCCGCATTGGTGTTGCCCTTCGACTTGCCGCCCCTATTCTCGCCGAACACAGGTGTATTTGTGGCAGTGAAGCAGCAGACCGATTCGGGTACCATGGTCTTTGTGTCGTAAATCCGAGGAAAGATTGCAAGACATGAAGAGGTTAATAACATTATCAAGAGGAGCCTCACAACAGCCGGATGCCCAGCAGTAAGGAACCACCCCAACTATGCAGATCTGATGGCAACCAAAAGCGTCCAGATGGTATCACCCTTCAAGCCTGGACAGACGGCAAGCAGGTGGTGTGGGACTACACATGTGCATCTACCTTGGCTGATACCTATCTCCAGTACACCAGGGAGGAAGGAGGGGCTGCTGCCACCTTCAGGGAGTCCCAGAAGTCGAGAAAATATGGAGAACTTGCCCATCATTATATGTTTGTTCCCATAGGCTCAGAGACCCTTGGCTCATGGGGAAAGAGTGCATCTAAGTTCCTCAAGGAGCTGGGCAAAAGACTCAACAGGGTAACTAGGGATCCCAGGGCAGCTAGTTTTCTGTTCCAGCGACTCAGCGCTGCTGTTCAGAGGGTAATGCATGCTGTATTCTGGCACGCGCACCAGCTCGGAAGAGCTGGATGAGATTTTCGCATTATAATCAGTGACAAAGATGTAACAATATGTACTAGACATGTATCTCTCACCTCGTGTACTGTATATGCCATCTTTATATCAACAATGTATCTCTCAAATCTTTTGTACCATATTATGTAATAAAACATACCTATTGGTAAAAAAAAAAATTAAAAGATGGGTGGTAGGAGAAGTGGAATATTCAAATGGCTTCAGGAAGAAATCCAAATATTCTTCCTTGAAGCCTTTTATCCACTTCTCCGAGGCTATGGGTCCCACAATTTGTACCAGAGGTGGACCCCATCCTATATATATATATATATATATATATATATATATATATATATATATATATATATATATATATATATATATATATATATATATATATATATATATATATATATATATATATATATATATATATATATATATATATATATATATATATATATATATATATATATAACAATGATGAAACTTTTCAAATACTTATCACTCACACCAAAATTTGTTTCATGTAAAGACATTCATGATTCAGTGAATTTCAGACACTTTGATTATCTTTAATAATCGGCCAGCTGGTGAAGAACCATCAATGCAGCTGTCTCGAATATTAAAGAAAATGAGTTTTTATTTTTATATTCAAATGTAAGGAATCAATCATACGTCCAGATTTATAAATGAAAGCGAGATGACGCTTCAGTCAGTACTGGACCATTATCAATTTCGTTTCCAATTTTCTGGTTTGTCGTTTATTCCCTTCTGTGTAACGTGACACGTGTTACAGTCACGATATTGTAACTGTGTTACAGTCACGATATTGTAACTCGAGAAGAGAATAAAAGAACCTTGAAAAATCCTAAAGCTGTTTAAGTATTTTCTTTCTCTGCTGCTACCTAATATTTTTTGGGCTAATAATTTATTATTTTAATTTAATAATTGTGAAAGAGACGACATAATACCTACAATTCGAGAGACTCGTCCAGCTTGCCTAAGGATGGTTGTTTGGCTAAGATGGCGCAGGAGTTTCCTCTCCAGAGCCCCACATTGAATGTTCTAGGTTCTTTAATCTTCCATGAAAAGATTGTTACATAAGTATTCTTCTATGAATTATGTGCAAGTTTTTCCCATACTCCAAAGGTTGTTTATCCTACTGAACAAATCTTAGGGTTTTCAAGGTTGTGCTAACGCTAATACTACCACCTCTTCCAACTTCAGTTAATATGTTGTAAACATCATCTTTTTTTTAGATACATACAATCTACATACAGTCTGCCCCTGATAGCAGACTGCATGCAGAGGTGTCCAGGTGACTCTGGACACCTCTGGCACCAGGTCTGCCTAGTTAGACATACTTTAGCGATTGAGAAAACTACAGCAGTAAGGTTCTGTTGAATAAAGCTGACGTTATCGTATCTCTTTTTATGTTCCCTCTAATGTACAGCAAGTGAGAGCATGGAGGTCAAATTGGTTTGTCAATGCATTGCTGTAGATACACCTATTCGTTGAGCAGCTGGTAATTAAGTTACATAACAGTAAATGGCCTGTGTTTCGAGGCGATTTGCGAGAATGCACTTAAAGCCTGAAAAATGGAAAATCCCCAGCAGGAGGTTCTCTCCCTGCAAAGAGCCAGGCCCTGTCTTCTCTTTTATATAATGATATCGCTCTGCCCTACTCCTTCAATAAAGCTGGTAGCTTAAGTTCAAGTGATTAACTTTTAATAAGTAATAAACTCACTAATACACTCTGTGTAGATCTCGTATTCACCTCAGTTTACTTATCAGTATGATTTTCTAATGAAGGGTTGGGTACACACTGCAGACAGGTGAGGTGAAGCAGTGGGGGCGGTGTCACCGGTAGACAAAAATCAACTAGTGTAAGTAGGTCAGGCTTACAGGTTAGGCAAGTACTGTATCAAGAGTCGAAGATATTGCAGTATCTGACAGGTATTCAATAAATGGCTCAGCAAACCTAGTTGATGAATGAGATACTTTTGTAACACTATGGTATCTTTATTGTGGAAACGTTTAGCCAGTTTGTGTGTTCATCAGTATATTACACTGAAGAACAGTCGAGGATAAAAGGAAGTGTGAGATATTCATTCCCTGAACCTGGAGATGATGATTTAAATAATGGACCAAAATAAACACCAAGAAGGGGTTTATCTACTGTAGACAAATCAGGTGAAACAGTTGGAGGTTGCAGCACTAGTGGACAATATCCACTAGCAAAAGTTAGTTAGGCATTTAGGTTAGGCAAGAATTGAAGAACTTTTTACCCTATAGGCTTGACCTACATCAGTTAGAGGATTTTGCTTCTAACTACTTTATCTAACCTGTCTGCAGATTAGGACTGATTACTTCAAACTCTTTCTCATCTTCTAACTTTGTTCTCAGTAATGGACTGAAGAAGCCACTAGCTAGCGAATCTTTTCCACAGTATGATTCCCAGGTTTCTTATTATGGTTATTAAGGTGGCGCCTTATTAAATCAGTCATAATTGATCCTAACAAATTGCCTACTATTAAGGTCAGGCTTACTGGATGAGTAATTTGAAGGAATTGACTTATTCCCTGATTTATAAATAAAAATTCCAGAAGTCGTCTTCCACTTCTGCGGGATGGATGCATTAAACAAGGTGCTAGCATATCTTCAATAGAAGATTCATGTCTATAGCGCTCAAACACAAGGATCGTTGCTACATAAGCATTAGATTCAGTCATTAGATTCAGTCATTAGAGTCATTAGATTCAGTCATTAGCAGTGAGAAACCTAGTGACCAGTTCAAACTGCAATTTTAGTTCTGCTTCACAAAGAAAGACCATTTATTCTTGATGCATCTGTTAGTTGCATTATATGAGAGGAATACACAATTACGGTAAGAGCCGCCAGTTGCTAGTTGGCATTATGAGGTATTCCCGAAGGAGTACCTTAAAGAAGTTGCCTGAATTTGGTATTTTCTTCCTCCAACTTATCGATTTAATTTCGTACGTAACTCCATGCTTGTGTACGGTAACGAAGACCAGATTGTTTAAACAACTGGCATTGTTGACGTTCATTAAGAGCATAGTTCAAGAATTAAACACATATACAACAACTGAGTGTCTTGATAAAGCCAATGGTTAGCTAAACATCTTGCACATTTGTCAAAATTCTTCATCTTGTTGGTATTATATAGCATTTAAGTTTAAGATGTTTAGCACATTTCATCTCACCTCTTCTGAACAGCTTAAATATTTAATGGCTGTTGGATCCACGAACTAGGACTCTACACATTAGTAATCGTCTGAGTGGAGGCAAATATGTTGTTGTAGTATAATATAATGTTTCTTCAATAAAGTTTCCCATATGTTGCATAAGTGTCTCGGTTCTTCACAATATAATATAAAAAGATTTGAACTGTTGAAATCCTAGCATTAACTTGAGAATTATTCTCCTGTTTAACATAAAATTTTCACCACTGGTTTGACTCCCAGAACTCTAGGATGACGCACCTGCTGTTGGGTGTACTGAGTAACATTTGCTAATTTTATTAATTTTATTAAAGAGTGACATTCATTCTTGTTTAATATCTAAAGAATGTTTCTTCTGGTTGTCTTCAAATTATTTATGACGATATATTAATAAGAAGGATATTAGCCCATACGTTTTGTCCGAGTAGCTGCAATTTTGAAATTTCACCGATTTTTTTAAAAATAAGTTGGAATCCTTGGAATCAGATCTATAAGAAGAAAAATGACATTTCTGATCGACATCAAAGAAAAACTTTGATGCCGATCAGAAATGCGAAAACAAGTTTGTCACTCACTTTGATTTAAATTATTTCCCTTGTAGTAGCTAGACAATGCCTCTTCTGATCGGCTTCCAACCTTAATTAAATACTGTGGCATCTTAGTTAATTTTATGCTATGTGTGTGTACATATGTGTGTACTCACCTAATTGTGGTTGCAGGGGTTGAGTCACAGCTCCTGGCCCCCGTCTCTTCACTGTGTGTGTGTGTGGTGGAAATTTGCCATTTATTCAAATTTTATCATGAGATTTTATTTTAAATTCTAATTGAAATATTTTCTATACCAGGATTGCAAAGGATTTTTAATAAAGGAGGAGATGAGCCTGTTTCGATATATAAAAAAATTAAAATTGAAAACTTATGGAAAAATATTTTTTCTTACCAAAAAATAGTGCATCATTCTGGCAACAAGTTGATGCAATCTGCTTATTTCTATCATATTTCTAAGTATGTTTATACTAAAAAGTATTTTTTTTTGTGTGTGTGTCAGCAAAAAGATGTGTTGCTGATTAGCCAGTTTTTTTTTTTTTTTTTTACCCTAAAATTGCATTTTTTATGATTGTTTCATTTTAAATACACTACATGGCAACTTCTGTGAGGGAGGAGTGGTGGTGTGTGCGCTGTGCAGACACCTCAGTGGCCTTGCAGCCGTCGATAAGTATGGTGGGAGGCACTGCTCCGAATATGTGGCTAACCATGTCCGAAGATTTGTAAGTGCCAATATCTCAGGAGTAAGTTATTGACATTGTAATCCCTATTATGCAAAGAGTATTTGTCATAGCATAATGATTCTTTTCGTAGGTTGTTGAGGAAGGATTGTTCTTTCGTAACTCAGACTGATTTTTTCGATGTGCTTTACGGTTTCTTGTTAGTGATTTTTATTTCCCCCCACAAAAAACAAAAACAAAAACTCGTATTTCAAAAATTTTTTATTATGCAATCTATTGACAGAAAGCTCATACCACGCTGAAACTTCATAACCTAACTCTTCATCTTTCATCTGATCTCAACTAGAACATTGTATGTCTTACCAATTTTGTAGACAATGCACTGCCATAAATCTTATCAAATAATTCTTTTTTTTTTTTTTTCTGAATAACTTAAAGGCAAAACGTCACTAAAAACTCAGTGTCTACTAATGAAATGCTGCTTAATTCAAAGACAATATTCCCATTGAAATATTTGCATAAATAAAAAAAATTTTTGACTTGGCTCATCCACCCCTTAATAAAATGTGAATAAGAAAGAAAACCCCAAAAAATGGTGTTTTTATGGGGTTTATAATTTTATCAAGGGATGACTTTGCTAGTTGTGAAAAAAAAATACTCTGCAACATTTTTGCTTAAATTCTCACAGGTTTTTGTTCATTACTCGATAACTCTTTATCTGATTGGCTTAAAATTTTGAACGCTGGCGTAATATATCTTGTAAAAATTTATTGGGACTCTCTGCATGCGTTGGTGCTCCATGCACAATGTTACAAAGGTCTATTCCAAATTTGGTTTCCGCTTGGTAACTGGGGACGAGACGGTCACCCCTGATGACCCTCAGTACTTCATCACCTGTGTAACCAAATTAGAATAAAGATGGAATATTTAATGGAGTGTGAAGTTCCATTTCCCTATTTTTAATCTCGAAATGGTGCAGTACTAATTTACATTATAGCATTATTTTGCGTTGATTTTGTTGAAAGGTTCTTGATCCAATGAACTGGATTAATCTTCAACTAGCTTGCACTGAATCTGAATGCCTTTCATTCCACTGGCTCTGAATGGCCTCTTCCTCTGTAGGAGGGATGTAGATGAATGGTTCAGAGAACCGACGAGTTGGTAAATTAGACACATATGCAACACTTGGGTATCTTTATTGAGGAAACTTTTCACCACACAGTGGCTTCATCAGTTCATACAAAAGAGAATCGTGAAGAACAGGAGGAGTACGAGGTGGTCAGTCCCTCAACCTTGAGTCGATGTTATCAGTCCATCAATCTTGATTAGAATACAGCACAGAAAGGAAGAGGTAGTTTATATACTGTAGACAGGAGAGGCAGTCAGTGGAGGTGTCACATTTGACCAATGTGGAAGTAGGTCGTGCCCAAGGGTTAGCAAGCAAGAAATCCTTGTATTAAGATTCCAAGGTTGCTTGTCAGACAGGATGTAGATGAATGGTTCAGAGAACCGACGAGTTGGTGAATTAGACACGTATGCAATTGGGTATACCTTATGCTGTATTCTAATCAAGATTGATGGACTGACAACATCGACTCAAGGTGAGGGACTGACCACCGAACCCTCCTGTTCTTCACGATTCTCCTTGTATGGACTGATGAAACCA